>JAQQAE010014270.1:0-12451 GCA_029823295.1 Pseudamia nigra | reverse complement strand
AAGAAGTTTAAAATGACTGTCTTACTGCGTCCAACCTCAGCAGCAATGGCACGCTGCAAGAGGCCTTGCTGATGCAGTTCAACAATTCGACCGTGTTCAACGAGTGAAAGCTTTTTTGCCTTTGCTATCAGGAGGTCATGAAAGTGTGGATACCTGATAGAAAATGACACTGAATCCACATTTTTGCGAAGATTTGGGCTTTTAAAGGCTTTGGTCTTAAACTTCTGATCAGCTGATGAACAGCCTATTTCAGTTTCATGGTTGTTCGCAATAAATTGCTGACTCAAAATTTTTTCTTGTCTCACTCCCATTTCTTCTTTTTGCGTTATGAAGCACTACTTTGAACCTTCTTAAGATCCAACAGTGTAAAATGTACATTCTTGCAATTTTTCAACTGGTCTTAAAATTTTGATCAGGAGTGTATTTCAACATTTGTACGCCAATTTTTACACGTTTACACTTTTTAAATATGGGTTATTGGTATTGGTCCTGAAAAACCCATATCAGTTGATCACTATTTGTAATATATTTAATTTTATAGAGCATTGCAGTTGACTTTGCTGTTTTTGATTTAATATAGGTTATGTTTCTTCCAGCTTAATTTTTCATCTATTATTACACCAAGGAATTTTATTTCAGAGACTCTTTCAATTTTCAAATCGTTTATCATTGGTTTCTTGTCCGTGTACGTAGATCTGTTTCCAAATATTATGTATTTGATTTTATTTAGATTTAATGTCAGTTTATTTACATCAAACCAACTCTTTATACAGTTCATTTCTAACTGCATCCAAAAGTTCTTTCAAGTTGTCCCCACCCCAAAGTAAATGAGTGTCATCTGCAAATAATGCTATTTTTATCACACTGGACACTTCACATATATTGTTTACGTACCAAATAAATAATTATGGCCCCAATACAGAATCTTGCGGAACCCTGTACTTTACATTCAATAATTCTGATCTTACCTAATTTATTTGTACATGCTGTTGTCTATTATTTAAGTAACTTATAAGCTAACTTGGTGCCACTCTTCTTATTCCATATTGTGTAAGTTTTGTCATTAATAACAGTGTCAAATGCCTTCTTTAAATCTAGAAAGTTTCAATTGTATACTCCTTTTCAGTTGCGCTAGTTATCTCTTCTACAAATTCTATGAGTATGCGTGACATGGTTTTATTTTTCTGAATCGATATTGTTGTTCATATAAAATATTGTGTTTAGTGATAAAGTTGTCCAATCTTACATAAAATATTTTTTCAAGTATTTTAGAGAACTGTGAAAACAGAGAAGTTGGCTTGTAGTTGGAGAGAGAGTGTTTGTTACCAGCTATAAAGACTGGTAGGACCTTTTCCATTTGCATTTCACTTGAAAAAATGCCCATTTTCAAAGACTTACAAATGTGTAGATAAAGGGATTCACGACGCATTCAATTATGCTTTTCATTAATATTATATCAATACTGTTATAATCTGTAGAATTTTTGTTTTTAAAACTTTTGTCAGTAATTTCTTTCTCGTCTGTTCCTTTCATAAATATTGTCTCCATAATTTCTACATCTCTACTCTGTGTTATTTTTATTTTTAGGATGGTTGATTTCCATTACCAAGTCAGATCCCCAATTTACAACAAAATGATTGAACTCATTGGCAATCTCACACACATTATAAATGGTCTCATTATTTGTTTTTTGAAAATAATTGGGGAAATTTGATTTTTCATTTATTTCCAAATAATTGCATTTAATACATTGCATGTGTTTTTTATGTTGTTCTTGTTTAGTTCTAGCAATTTACTGTAATTTACTGTTTGTTATGATGTTTGTCTATTTATTTTTGTGTGACTTGTATTTGTAATCTGCTTTGTACGTCCTCTTCATTGGAAAATCTTTATATAATGCATTTTTTTTCACAGGCATTTAGAATTCCCTTTGTAAGCCAAGGCTTTTCACTGATTTTCTTGTTAATTTTATAAAGTTCAGTCAATACTGATAAAAATGCATGGTATTCCTCATCCACATCTTCCATATACCTTACTCCACATGTGGTTCATTAGGTGTTTTTTAAGAGCATTAATAGATTGTTCTGTTTTATGTCTTACTATTATGTAAGTCTGCAGGTCTTCCTTTGTTCCTGTATTGTTCTGCATTATCACAAATACCGGCAGATGGTCACTTGAATCATTAATAATGAACCCACTACTTGTCAACCATATTTGTAAAGATATTATCAATTAATGTGGCAATATACTTGTTTATTGGAGTTGGTCGTGTGATTTTTGGGTATCAACTTATGCTATACATTGCGTTCCTAAAATTTTGTTTGCTTTTTAGTTCCGATGATTCAACAAGTCAATATTAACATCCCTACAAACAAATAAAATTCTTTTATTATTTTCTCATACATGCCAACGATCACATCTCTGAAAGTATCAGTACAAGTCCCAGGACTTCTATTTACATAGCTTATTATTAACTGTAGATGGAAGGATTTTCAAAGTCTTCAGAATTTTATGTTGAGGGACATTTTTCTGAAATTGTTCCACAATTTTTAGACCTCTGTCCATCTTTGCTCCTTTTATACCAGTCATTTTATTGACCTGTTGCCAGTTAACCTAATTAGCTGTCAAATGCTACTCCAGTTGTTTTTGGTTTGAGCAAAATCATTGTATTCTGTTTTTATTTTTGTGGATTAATTTATAGAGTAAAAATGTAGATATTATAACAATTTATAATGAATTTTTGTCTCCATTTAATGTTGCTTGTTTTGTTCATTTTCTAGTTCATTTCATTTTTTTGTATTTTGTTCATTTGTTGTTCATTTGTTCTTAAATGTGTGGAAAATAGGCACAAATGAATGCAATTTACGAGAAACAGAAAATGAAGTTTGATGTTGATGAAAATTTCCAGGAGGATTAAGAGATGCCTGACAAATGCCCCTCTCGTGTTTTGTAACTGTTATAGAAGCCCCCCCACCTTTCTGCTGCTGTAATAACATTAGAGCCTTAAAATGAATGTCCCAGTAATTTATTCATGTTTATATTCTAATAAGAACCATTAAACAGAAATTAAACTAGACACAGTGACAGAAACACACTTAATGACAGTAATTACAATTTTGTGAATAGTGTCATTAGTTTTAGGTCTTCTGTCTGTGATGTTGATGCCACACTATTTATTCAAATTACACTCTGCATTATGAAACAGACTTTATGCATAAAATTGTTAGATTCTACTTCGTAGACCCCAGAAAAAAACATTCTATGTCTGTGAGTTAAAGTCATACATCCAGATCTTTTTTACATCGATACCAATGTCGACTGTTGTTGTAGCCACACAGTTAAATCACAGTAGCACTTGGAGTATCAGGATGTGTAGTATCAGCCTCTGCAGTAATATAATGGAAAAAAGGTTTAAGGGTTTAAAGGTTGGAAGTATCGATGTTAGGACAATTGAGGCTGATCTAATTATTCATACTTTTTTCAGTTTGTTACCATTTCGCTGATTTTTTTTCTCATTTCGGTTCATTTTGGCAATATGATGCTTTTTTTGCAAAGATTTGTTGCTTCTTAATTTTTTTATGGATTTTGTTAATTTTTGGTCATTTTGGTGATAAATTTCTTCTTTTATGATCCCCCACTGGGAGGGGGTATAGCAACACTGTCCGTCTGTCCAAACATTTCTACCCATCTCTGCAACTCCAGGGCCTAGAGTGATCAAACTTTACACATGAGTACTCCCCCTAGGGGGGAGAGTTACCATGGTGACCTGACCTGATTTGCATATTTAATTAGGCTACATGGTCACTAAGTGCAAAAGTTGTCTTTTGAGCTGCGTAGACCTATGCTTTGAATATAGATCTCTAAAATTCTGTGTGTACCTACTAGGGGTCTGGGGGTACCCTCCAGTCAATCAAATGACCAGACTTTGACAGATATACCTTCAGTGTATCTAAATTTATGAGCAAATAGTCTCCTATTATTTAAACCCAACATAGATTTGCTTGCGTGAAAACAAATATAAAGCCCACTAACGGGGGATTGGCCCAGCCCATTCATGTCCTTGTTGATTTTTGTTGGTAGCCTCTGTTAACCTGGTGCTATTTGGGTGACATTTTTTAACCAAAATTGCAATTGTTTCCAAAATATGACTTTTTTTTACCAAATGGTGAAAGGGTAAAAAAGTCATATTGCTACCTGCTGCTGATTTTAGCTTTTGTTTTTGCTGTATGTAACAACCTGTATCTGTAATACATACTACAATGCCTGATGTAGAATAATAGAAATCTATACATTTGCTTTTCCCGAGCTCATTACCCAGAGGGAGAGTCACTTATATTTCAGAGAAAATAACAAATTATCACTGTTTCCAGATCCTTTCAAATATGTGTACTTTAACAATTTGTGTGCTTCTGAAAACTGCTTGGATTTAGATTTAAGCAGAGGTCTGAGATCTTGTAGTAGAAGCCATAGATGTTTACAAAACACAAAAGACTAGGCCTGTCTCAATAATTTTTTGTTACTCAATATATTGCCCTAGAAATTATTGCTATTAATGAAATTAACATCCTATTTTTAAAAAACTGTCCTTTTTATTCATAAAAAATTTTGATTTCAAAGCCAAATTTCACAATGTGTGTGTGGAATTATTTTGGCTTTAAGTGGAATGAAAAAGGAGTTGATTAACTTAAAAGTACAGTATGACATGAGATGCTTTTCCATGTTTTCTGGTTTATCTATCATGGCAGCACCCTCAGAGATACATATGGTTAAAAATGTATAACTACACACAAAGTAGATATACTGTATCTGTATTATTGATGACACCAGGCATCACAATGAAATTGGTGTGATGATACATGATAGTCAGTCTTTATAAAGTTATTTGGTAAAATGTAAAAATTATGTGTGTACTGGCTGGCGTTCAGCATAGTCGATTAATGTTAGTGGACGACACATTCACAATATATTTTAACTTAAGAGAGAGTGCAGTTCCAATGACCATCAGTACATCATTTCAAAGGCTTTTTTGCCCTCTCTCTCTTTAACACACAAGTTTACAATCATTTCTACAGTCTATGATTAAGATTCATCCACAGTTCATTCCTCCTCTGATTTGTTTGTGTTTGCAAGAACAAAAGTCTCTTCAAAAGTACACTAAACATTAGCTTATCTCGTTCAGCCATGATTTTTGTTTACATCCGACTTCGTTTGCCTGAAACACTCGTAGTTACCGTATTTTCCGTGTGATAAGTTGCTCCAGAATGTTAGTCGCACGAGCCAAAAAATGCATAATGAAGAAGAAAAAAACGTGTATTAGTCGCTCTGCAGAACGCGCGCTTGACACCAGAAGGGACCTCCCTGCCTCACCGGGTAAGTGATGGTATCGACACGTTCAGTGTTAAACTGATGGCAGGTATGGTTGTTAACGGTAATGTCTACATTTTAAATTGTCAGTAATACAGATGCAGCATATGAAGGTACACAAGCCTAGAGCGACGTCCAGCGGCTGTCAGTGTGACAAACACCCTATAGTCGAATTTATTTACTATACAAGTCGCTCCGATGTATTTGTCGCTCCCCTAACCAGACTACACGAAATACTGCAACTTGTAATCTGGAAAATACGATACATTCCGAATGGGATAAGTCTGACTTTCCAGTAGCATACGAGCTAGACTAATGTTAGCCTCCGGATGAATGTATGTACACAGATAAAACGGCAAATTCGCCAGGTGATAGTCAAAGTCTCAAGATGTTGGAAGCAGTACCTGTCAACAGCTTGGCTCTGTGAGCAAAGCACAGTCCACCTCCGTTGCTCTTACCACAGTCACGGTTGTGGTCACTCTATTAGATGGTGCATCCTGCTAGGTGTACAGCTGTGGACGATCACAGAGTGGGGTGCAGTGTCAAGCTGCCCGGTCTCATTCATGATAATCACACAGTATAGTTAATGGAGTTGTACAGGGCTGTTGGTTGCCTTTCATAGGGCTTGCCGTACTCATCTACTGGAGCCTGGCAGCAATGTTTAGCTGCAGGTACAATTAATTGATTATCGTAACAGGCCTGCAAAAGACATGTAAATATGCTGATGCTAAACAGTTGACACATTTTACATTAATTACACTACACTTTAATTAAGGTAAGTCTAGGCACCATATAACATTTTCGAAGGACACAATCAAATTATCTTGGGAAAAGAAACACTAAAATCAGCCAGTTGCTTGTTATTATGAATATATATGAACACAACATTTGTAATGTTTGATCAGTTGCACTGATCTTCATTTTTTGTGTATTTTAAAGTTTAAAATCATTGTCCAAGGACAAAAACAACTTGTGAGTAGGATATTTGTTGTTTGAATAGTTGCTTAGCCTTGCTCAGGTCATATTAATATTATATAATATTCCAAAAGAAGCCAAAAAAATAGAATTGTGGTTATGTTTTTGCCTCTGTTTATTTTTCTGTTTGTTACCAACAGAACTCAGAAACTACTTTACTTGACTTTGATGAAATTTTGATTGTCTTTGTCTCAGGTTTAAAACTGGTATTTTCATGAATCATGAGTCTAGGAAACATTTTCCTTCAAGGGGGTTGTGCCCATAATACAAAAACCAATTAACAAAATAATATTTAGCAAGATTTCTTATGGCACTTCTTAATCCCTTTTCCAGATTAGTGTCCTATTTTGTTGGTGATCTACATCATATCAATTCAGTTCTTTTGGGCCTTGGCAGAAGTACATTGTACCAAGCATATGTTCTTGTCTTTGTGTTATGAATCTGAATCAGTAAACCTGATCATCTTTAGGATGATTCCTTCATCATCTTCTTCTTCTCCTTTCGGCTGCTCCCCTCTGGGGTCGCCACAGCGAAATACCAATGATTCGCATGTTTGATCAGGCATAGTTTTACGTCGGATGCCCTTCCTGACACAACCCTCACAACGAGGGACAATAAAAAAATTTTGCCATCAATAGTGTACCATCACTAATCCTTCATCTAAACATAACAAACTCATCATTCATATGTTTCATGTTGGTCTGTGCTTTTATGTGGAAACATGGCTGCACTTTAGTAAAAATCATGAATTGTTTAATTCTGTTTCTTTTTTTTCTGTTTTTCCAACAATTCATGTTGGTGTTCCACTTTGGTGAACTGCTGTCTTGGCTGTTCAAGCCCAACGCTGGGCAGCAGGGCTCTTCTGTGTGGAGTTTGCATGTTCTACTTGTGTCTGCGTGGGTTGTCTGGCTTCCTCCCACAACCAAAAACATGCACAAGGTTAATTGGTCACTCTAAATTGCACCTAGAGGAGTAGTAGGGGAGTTTGTTTCACGTCTAACTGGATTTATCACTTTTAAAGGTGCTGTCTACAATGCTGACAAACTAGCTAGTAGCCGATCTTTGTGGCGGTGCGCTGTATAGGTTTGGATAAGTGACCACACCACAGCTTACAACCTCATAGTTGCACAAGCTCATGCACTCACTCGCAGAGATGGAAAAAAGGTACTACTATGGTAGTAGCACCTGTATCTTATCTAATCACCGGATGACCGAGGAGCGATATCCTGCTTTTAAGATTCCTTCAACATCTGGTACAAGCAAGAAAAGAAGAGACATACGAGCTTGACAGCTGTGAGGTTGTAAGCCATGTTGACTGACAGGTCCTGCCTGTTTAATCATTTACGTCGCTTCGCCACAGTCAGTCAGCCAGCTGCTAGCTAGTTTGCCAACATCGTAGACAGCACCTTTAACTTCAGAGCCCACACTTAGACCGTCACTCAAAGAAAGAGTGGTGGTTTGTGTTATGTCTGAATAAAAAGGTCAGCTCTTTTCAGGGTTATTAATATTTGACCCTGGTCATTTTGTTGTCCTTAAATACTTTTGTATTTGCTTGCAAATAAAAATAACTTGCTGTTTGTAAATGAAACTAGTGTGCTTTGCATAACACCACCAAGACAAAACAAATGGTTCTGGACTTCAGATAGTCTAACAACCCTCTTCAGCCACTCAGTATTGGCAGCGTGGACATTGAGGTGGTGCCATCACACAGATATCTTGGTGTACATCTGTTTTTTCTATGGAGGCTCAGGTCCTTTGAGGTCTGACCTAAAATGCTGCACGTATTTTACCAGTCAATCATTGCAAGTACACTGTTTTATGGTGCAGAATCAGACACACAAAACACCTAAACAAACTGGTTAAAAAGGCTGGATCAGTGGTTGGAGGGAGGCTGGACTCAATGGGGGGGTGTGGTGGACAGATGTACACAGAAGAACTTGCAGGACATCACGGGCAACCTGGACCATCCTCTTCACCTCACTCTGTCCCAACAGAGGAACAGCTGCAGTGGACGATTACCATCACTACACTGTAGGACTGAACGCTATAGGAGATCCTTCATCTCCATCACCATCAGACTGTTCAACACCACAGCTGATGGAGACTGAAGACATCTTAATATATAATCTTTCATCCCTATTGAATGAGCTGAGCAAACAGATTTCCTGTAAAGGGATAAATAAAGTCTATTCTATTATCTGTTCTGTAAATATCTGTTGCTGTTTTAAACAGCAAATGAGAAAAAAAAAAAACTAAATTTTCATGGGGGGGGGGCTAATAATTTTGTCTTCAATTATATGTATTTTGTTTTAATCCGACAAACTCAAGTGGTTTGTTGAATTAAAACAGAGATTTGCAGAGATTATTCAGCCTAATTAATAACGGGAAGAAAATTAAAAATGCACCCCCAGTTCATTAATTATAGGGTAAAAACAATGTTTGAGGCAATGATGACTTGTGATTCTTTTTAGCGAGAAGTTTTGTATAACAGTAAGGGAGCTATTGCTTTTTGGAGCCAGATTGCACCCTGAAGACTTTAAGTTATAACTTATTTAACTGCAAGTTACTTCCACATCAGCCTTAAAGGTGCTCTCTCTGATGTTGGCAATCTAGCTAGTAGCTAATCTTTGCAGCAGTCCGCTGTATATGTTTGGACAGGTCCACACAGCTTAAAACCTCATAGGTGCATGAGCTCATGCACTCACTGTTGAAAGTTGTGAACAGTCTTGCACTTACACAGCGCCTTTCTACCCTGCGGCACTCTTAGGGTTCAGTGTCTTGCTGATGTCCACTTTGGCCTGTGGACACGAGAGGAGATCGAACCACTAACCTTCTGGTTCATGGACAACCCGCTCTACCTACTGAGCCACAGCTGGTGGTAGATGTCAAAAGCTATTGCTACAATAGTCGCACTAACATCTGTAGCTCATCTAACCACAGTAAGACTGAAGAGAGACAGCCTGCATTTCAGATCCTTGAATATCTGGTGCAGGTAAGAAAAGTATAGAGATACTAGCTTAACAACTGTGACGTTGTACGCTGTGTTGACTGGCTTGATCCATCTGCGATGAACGATTAGATGCTAGTTTGCCAACATCGTAGACAGTACCTTCAATGCACAGCCCCAGTTCTTGCCCATACCTTGGCGCACATTTTAACCAAAGTATTCATTTTGGCCAAGCATCACAAAGTCAAAGACAAATACTTCCTAATCTAAATGTCAGACACTGTAAAACAGTACAATTAAAGACCTGCCAAGTGGGTGAGAGACAAGGAGAGGAAGACATCTATCAAGTCTTAGGTTGCACCCTCTCATATCTCTTTTAACCACACACACAGAAATGCCAGAAACAAATCCGCTGCCAGAGTGAGGCTGAGTTATAGACTGAGAGTGAATGAGAGCGCAAGTGAGGACAGAGTGAGAGAGCACTTTCTATTTTTAGCCCGTGTGCCCAGAGAGGAGGAAGGCTGTTGTTCGAAAGAACGCTGTATGATTTTGCTTTGTGGTGCATGAGGCAGCCACTTATTAAAAAAAGGAACAAAAAACAGAAAGAGAAAGAGAAACATATAATAAATACACGACACATAAATTATACCCCATGTGGGTGGTGAGATAGGTTGTCATTACTGGCGAAATTAATGGCTGTTTGAAAGGCAATGATTGGTGCAGTAATCATCAGCGGGAGGTGCAGTCTTCACCCTCCTCCATGGAAAGAAATGACCTCAGTGTACTTAGTCTGGCTGCGTGTGTTTGTGCGCACAGGCAGTTTGCATATGTTTTAAGCCATCGCTCACTTTTCAGCGTTACCTTCAGTAATCACGGCAGCACTCTTTACAGGATTTGTGATAGGTAATACTGTCATTTCTTGCATACAAAACCCCATGGCTAAAATATTCCCACTGAGATGCAAAACATTACTTTTCACAAAATATGACACTAGCACAAAGGAAGTCTAAAAGTCCACTGTTTTAACACTGATTGTGTCATTGTGTAATGCTTACTCAGAGGTGTAAATTACTTCTACGGGAGATGTTAAAAGCATTCACTCAGTGGAGAAAATTGTAGTTGCTTTCATTTCTGAAATAAAATCATTTCCCACTGAGGTGCTTCAGACATGTAATGGTTCTTATAACACATTGCCTGCGAAAAGTAAGTCTATGTGGAAAAACTGTCATCGTCACACTGATTATTCCACAACATTAAACTGGGAAAATTTTGGAACAGGATGTTAAATTAAGGTACAAAACAGTGATTTGTAAATTGGCTGTGATCTGTTTTACACTAAAAACAATACAACAAATCATTCTTCGATGTTTTGCCTTAGTAATGACTTATTTCAGCTTTGATTTTTGCAACACATTCAAAAACGTTTTTACAATAAAGCATTTATTATGTCACCATTTCTTTTCACAACACAGATATTTGTGAACTGAAGGTGCCAAGTGATTAAATGTCTCAGGTGTCATTTTGTCTCATTCTTCCTGCAAGGAAATCTTAAAATATATCAATACAGGATACTTTGTACCATTTTTGTGTTTCCAAATGCGTCACATTCCATCGGCCTGGCCAGTCTGACACAGTGGTGCAGTGGGTAGCACTCGTGCCTCACTGCTGGAAGGTCATGGTTTCAATCCCAACACCAGGCGGTTGGAGTGTGGAGTTTACATGTTCTCCCAGTGTCTGCGTGGGTTCTCTCCGGGTACTCCAGCTTCCTCCCACAATCAGAAACGTACTAAGTGAATTGGCTACTCTAAATTGTCCATAGATGTGAATGATTGTCTGTCTGTCTGTCCATATAGTCATGAGGTCTCGGCCTCAAATTGTGAAGCGCCTAGAGATAATCGGTGATTATGATTGGTGCTATACAAATAAAAATTGAATTGAATAATGTAGTTTTACTTTGTTATCTCAAAGCAGCATGTGTCGCTAAAACATCACTGGACTTTTCACTATAAATGGTGCTTCACAGAAGTGTAAATGATGATTGACCCTAGACATGAAGTACCCTGGTTCTGGACTTGCTTTGGTAACAGTCTGGATGGTCCATGTCATCTTCATGCTCATGCTAGAGTTTCTGTTAAGTGAAGAGGCATGCTGGATGCCTCTAAGTCCAGAGGAGTCAATTGTTTTTCTGGACCAGGGCTATTCAACTCCAGGCCTCGTGGGCCAGTGTCCTGCATGTTTTCCAACTGTCTCTGCCTTGCCTCCTCTCCTAATAGGCAGCCTCTTCTTTCACCCATCTCCTCACATGATTATCAGAGCTGGTGAATTAATTCAAGTCCAGTCCTCCAGTCCATTGGATATCTTGCCAGCAACATTATTAAAACCGGTTTTTTTTTGTACTATTAACCCTTCTTTCCTGGCAATTATAAATAGTTCTCTTGTCTCGGGTTGTGTCCCCCATTATTTTAAACAGTCTGTTGTTCAGCCTATTCTTAAAAAGCCTACTCTTGATTGTTAGGCTAGTTAGAGATAGTTGCTATCTCTAAGCTGTCCTTTATGTCAAAGATTTTAGAGAAAGTTGTTGCTAATCAGCTAGTCACAGCCTGAACTGCAATAAACTGCAATGAAAATGAATCACATTTTTGACAAATTTCAGTCGGGTCAATTTCATTCCAAAGGAACATTTCTTATTAGCGTGACATTATGATGACATTATGATGTCATCTGACGCTGGAAAGAGTACTGTGTTAGTGCTCTCTGATCTCAGTGCAGCGTTTGCGGTGGACCATCACATCCTATTGCATCGGCTGCGCAATTGGGTTGGCATCTCTGGGAGTGCCTTGGACTGGTTTTCCTCCTGCCTGTCTGACAGAAGTTTTTCTTTGGCTGTTCTCCCCTACAATTCGCTATCTGTACCTCTTTCATGTTGGGTCCCCCAGGGTTCAGTTTTAAGGCTGATTTTGTTTATTCTTTATCTGCTCCCTCTCAGTGACATTATTAATAAATTCCATGGTATCTCCTACCACATGTATGCTGATTAGTGATCGACCGATACGGGTTTTCCTGGAGCGATACAGATTATTAGCAATTATTAAGGAGGCCGATAACCAATATTTGGAGCTGATATTCATTTGCAGTAAAAGTGTAAAAATTGGCGTAAAAATGTTG
>JAQQAE010014269.1:0-12451 GCA_029823295.1 Pseudamia nigra | reverse complement strand
TTATATGTGAGGTTTCATGGGTCCAGAATGGATTAATTGGTTTTACATGTATTCCTATGGAAAAACCGACACTGGCTAACGATTGTTTCGGCCAATGAACGTGACGCCGGAACGGATTAAATTCGTTAGCTTCGTTAGCAAGTTTGCTCATGGATCATGACAAGCTGCAGCAGCTGTGGAATAGTCTTCCTCTCCACATCCACACAGCTTACACAGTACATACTTCTTTACTGAAAACATATGTATTCTCTTTGGCATTTGGCTCCAGTGTGTCATCCTTCTAGACTGTTGCTTTTATAGTTTTACTATTATTTTATTTATTTATTTTAGAATTTTATCTAAATTGATTTTAATATATATATATATTTTGCTAAATGTTACATATTGTGCTTTGATTATGTGATGTTACCGTTATTTTAGTGAATCTCTGATATACAGCACTATGGTCAACTCTGTTGTTTTTAAATGTGCTATAGAAATAAACTTGACTGAACTTGAAGTATTTAACTTCATTTTAAATCTGCTATACTTTTCAATGACAGCTCACAACCATTTCTCAAAACATGTTTTTGTGTGTAGAGTAATACAGCCGTGCTCAAATTTCTCTCATCCCTTCAAGCACAAAATACAAAAGTCCTAGGCTGCCAGTACCTGATTCAATCAAGTGTGTTACATTGTATACCCATGGGCAACAAGGCGACTTGTATTTTAATTAATAATGTAATAGCCTGGTCTCAAAGGCTTGGCCTGTGGCATTCGTTCTGCTTTTTTTGTAAATACTCTCAAGATCCCAACAAAGATGCTGGAAGCATTTTTCTGCACACTCCAGCTCATACATCTGGATTTGATACATAATGCCTCAAACACAGAAGGGTTTACAAACCTTGTGTAAGTGAAGCAAATCATATTTAGCAATACTTGATTGGATACACTAGGCCACATTTATCTTGTTAGAATTTAGGTAAGTTTAATTTAAAGACAATATAAAACCACTTGCAAGCAAGAAAATAAGATATGAGTAGTAAATAAATGAGACAATGTATTTTAAAGTATCATAAAATAATAAATGGTGGGTAAAACAATGCAAGCAGTATGTATAAAGTGTAAATAAAACTTATTGTTAAGGGCTATAAAGACAGAGACATGGCCGTGGGTGTGAGGAATAACAAGTGAAGGGTAAACACGAGCATCTTTGGAGATCCTGGACCGGAAAGAAGCCTCAGGGAGCTCAAGGGCTTCTGGGAAATGACTGCTTTCAACCTTTCTTTATAGTCAAACACCAGAACAACAGGGAATGATGGCACTTTAACTGTAAGTCATGAAAGCCTCTTAATGTATTTCTTCATACAAAAATTTAACTAAACATACATCAAAGTGTTAACTTCTTAAGTCATATGGGAAAAGACTTGTGTACCGCAGTCACTCAAGCTGTCTTTGTAGAAACAATGTGAAGATCAGGAAAAACAGATGTTACTTGAGCCACAAGATGTTTTTTAATCTTTACATAACATGATCTATAAATTTTTTCAGTTGTTTCCAAAATATCACTTTCAGATCACAAGGCCTTACATAATTAATAATTATGCATAAAACACATTTCTTACATCACAAATTAATTTTTTTAATAGAACAAACATTTTAATTAGTTAACATGAGCACAGCACAAGTAAATCTGAAGTGATTATTCCTGCCCTTAGAGAAAGGCTGTCTCCCTGCGCTCTGTCAAAAGGTCAATTATGGCCCCAAACGGGCATGCAGTGACAGTGACCTGGAAGCGCTACTGATGACCCCACATCCAGGGGCCCAAAAGAGTTGATCATCTAACATGCAGGCTGCCTGGAGCCATGGAAATCTGACATTTGTCCTTATTCAAATGAACACAAACAATATGCATCTCATGCCTCTCCCTAACCTGTGCCAAATGTAAGGCATAGGGACCAGCAGTCTTAATGCATTGTCCTCCAATCCAACTCCATGCCCTTCCCTGTGAATATAGCCACTCAGCAATCACACACAGAGCCTGCAGTGAGAGCGGACTGCAAAAAGGCACTGTCTTCTATGCAGCTACACTTCCACTGGTCATTATAGTTCATCGCTGAAGTACTGGGGTCACAAATGGAATGGGGTCACTCAGCAGTAGAAAATGTGAAGGGAGAGAACAGGTTATGTGGTCAGAAAAACAAAGAATGCCAGATACAGATTTAATTTTGATAACATTTTTACATTTCTGCAGTGAAAAGATATTTATTTTGATACATCAAAGACTATTATATGGGTAAGGTACACATTCACCCTGAACTAGTGAGTTAGTAGCTTACAGTGAATATATGTGAAACTATTAGTTATAAGAAAGACTCGCTATAGAGTAAGGAACATACTGTGAGTTAGAAAGACTTCATTTAGAATCATCTGGGCCCTATAAACCATTGAGGTATTTTATTTTGTCACATTAAAATAGACTTTTTGTTATAGGTTCCATTCTTCTAGTAATACCAACACGTATGATACCACACATACAATGGCTCTAGAGTTACACTTTAGTTAATTAATTACTTACTGTGTTATATATTTATTTGTAGTATTGTATATTGACCCCCTATTAGGGTAAGGTTGGGGAACATGATTAGGTTAATACTATTAATACTATTAATTATTTATAGAATAGGTATGCAAAGAGTTCACTTTAGATTAGTGCCCATATCCTGACTTACAAAGACTTGGACACTAGTAATACTTGTAGTGAATTTATTTATTTATTTATTTATTAGTTAGTTAATTAATGACAAATAGGTGTTCAAATCTACAGGCTTAACTTATGGACTATGCTTAACTTTGTAAGGTCTACAATGAGCAAAATAACATTATTTTTTATGCTTAGTAATGTCAACAGTGGTCAAATCTCTGCAAAGGCAGCTTCAGCTGTAGTTCCTGTGATGGACACCAGGTGGAGCTATGTAGTCATTTACACTAATACACAAACTAAACATGAACCAGTTGTAAAGTTCAATCAATCAATCTTTATTTGCATGCAAATGCTGATTTGAATCACCACCAAAACTAATCAGTGACTTTTGGTGCCAACTTGTGAAGAAATAAACAAACAAATTCCAGTCCCAGCAAAAATGTTAACATGTTTGACCAAGATTAAATGTAGTCAACACCCAGTAATTGTTGAGGTAGAACCATTAGTAGTTCAGTGGGACAGTATCACGATGCAGAATAAGGAATCAACATGTGATTATAATAATTAATAAAGAACGAGTATACAATTATATTGATCTATGATAGTTGTGTATCTTTATAAGGAACTTGTTAATGGTTAAAATATGAAGTCGTAGCATATATTGTGAAATGATAGGTTGAGAGGCTTGATATACTCTTATTTTTCTTATTCTTGTAAAATGCCATAAAGTAGCCAAAATAAATAATCAATTAGTTTGCTTCAGATTACTTTGCTGGACCTTTCAGCTACACGCTCTTCTGTTTCTTATGGAAATGAAAATGTCTTACTTATAGGACATGATACAGGAGCATGAATTCCTCATTGTTACTGTAATTTCTAAGAAAAATGCTATGGAATCAAAGAGTGAATTTTACTTTGGGGTCTGCTCTAGAAGAAATACACTCACATGTATACTTGTGCAGCACTTCAGCTTACTTTATATAGACTCAGTATAATCTATATGGCCCTTGTAGGTATATGCAAACTAGATAACAGTGTGGCTCTGTGTCTTTTTAATTTGAATTACACTGGAACTCTGGCACAGAGGAATTAGCTGCAGATGCTTCTTAGCAGGATGAGTATAGGTTTGGATCTTCACGTTGTGTCAGTAATAAAGTTATAGTACCAGACTTACCTCTTAAATTTGGCTAAATACCAAAACTACCTAAAACCCACTGTTCTTTTGTACTGTCACTGATATAAGCATGTTTACCTCTCTGGAGTAAAAATCTTTTAAAAGACACCTCTATGAGAAGGTTATTGCCATAACATTGGTGTATACCCAGTAAATTTCCCCTGAATAGCACTTGCCTGAAGCAACACCTACCACAGTAAATGTTTATCCATGTGGACTTCCCATCTCATGCTGTTTTGTCTGCGTGTGCAGAAGGTAGCGGCCTGTCGTGGAACTGTACGACAGAGCAAGGGCTCTCATGTCTGCAGGGTGTTCCGCAGAGCATGATCATGAAAAGCAGAAACATAAAGAAAACTGCAAAAGGTTGAGCCATGGAAACATCTCTCCACTGCACGTCAGTTAATTTCCTCTTTTTCCCTTTGGTTCCACATCACTTTTCTATTATGTTTTGAACACAGTGAAAACATAATACAAATCATGCTGCTGGAAAAAAAATCTAATCATTACACCCCAAATGAAAAAATGGATACCAGTGAAAAATGTAGGGGAATTGTTATTTTTCACATTCTAATTCACATCACAAGGAACTGAAAAGAAACACATGCTGTATATCAGATTGGTTTGGTGCCTTTTGCCCCAAGCCATGCAGCACACACTGATATTAGTTTTAAATACAGATTGCTGGCAATAATAGAACAGAAGAGTCCATGCTTGCCACATAGGCCTGGTCTGGAGTGCCTCACATTGCTGATGTGCCAAGACAGCTTCAATCAAAAAGCTCAAATAAATGTAGCTTTTTGGACTCTGTCAACTGTAAACTGTTATTGATCCCAACAAATGAAATTTGTTCACGTTGATCGATCAAACACATTATCTGTGTTTTCCAGTCTATTACCAGCAAGTGGAAACTCAAGAGGCATCAATAAATAGACTTGGGTCACCCCAGGTAGATTCCTTTCAAGCCAGAAGGGTTGTAAAAACAGGCGACCAAACATAAGCGCTTGTACTTAAAGGTAATGGACCTGCGTCATGACTAAACTAAAAGTGCCTAAGGTGTATAGATGTGGAAAGCACTTCAGTAGCACCATCAAGGTCTAGAGACACTTGTGTATACTGTATACTTGCCCTCATCCCTTTTGCCCCTGCTAATACCCCTCCACCCTCGCTTCCCAACACACAAAAGCCTTCCAGCTGGCAAGGAATGTGTGCACTTGGCAGGTCGGGAGGAACATGAGAATTAAACCTATATCGCCCCAGCTACCAGTCCTCAAATATCAGCGGAGTCCAGCCCTTCACCGGGGACCAGTGAGAGGAAAGCATATCAATGGGACAAAAAGCTCCTTCTGGCACTCATCCACTCAACTGTTCTGCTCATTTCAACACAGGAGTAAAGTTTTCATGAACAAGTAAGAGCAAATGTCCTGCAAAAAAACCTTCTGAAGTTGGATAAGTGATGTTTGTTTAGTATCCTTGAAATTTTGGCAGGAGCAGTCACTGTCACGAGATTAAAGACACACCATCGTAGTCTGTTTCACTCCAATTTACTGTAAATTACACATTTTGTTGAAACCAATGTAGTCCAATTTAACAGCCTTGGTACTTAGTGGAGCTCATTATGTTCAGTTTCAGAGAGATGTTAATTCATCTTTAGAGGTTAAAGTCAATTGTGTTTTTGAACTGTACTGCTTTTAATAATGGTTTATCCTCACTGATATAACTGGATTGGACAGAGTAGTAGAAAGTCCAGTTAGAGTAAAAGAAGTAATAAAGACAGTATTTGAAGTGAGTGCAAGGTGATTTTTTTTAAACCAAATTAACCTGTTAAGCCCTAGCCTCCTTTTGAGGCTCTTTTTTTAGAATTTTAATATTTGATGTTGGTGTTGCAGTTGCGTTTGGTGTGTATAATTATGACTTACAGTGTAGATGTGCATGTAGCCGAGTTTCTTCTGCTTAATTTGATGTGTAGTATGACTATGTTTTTATGTGATTAGTGCAGTGTTTATGATTTTTGTTACTGAGTTTTGTTTTTTTTTTTTTTTGCGGAGTAATCCCTAAGTCTCCAGGGGTTCCTCAATTGCCCAGAGTCCCCAAATTTGGGGATAAAACAGGCCTCCTAAATGTTCAGGTTTGCTTTAGAAAACAGCACCAGCCTTAAAGTATTCGTCTTCAGTATGAACTGAGAGAAACGATGACTATTCTGATCTTATTTTTCCCTGTTTGACGTTGAGAAACCTTAGGTGAACTTGAGTGAAACCATCTCCCTGTGTCCTTTTGCATTGCTCCAGACTAACGGGAGAGTGACAGCTTGTCCACAAACTAAGGGCAGCCTTAGGAAAATCCTCCCCGCTACAGTGATAGAGCAGCTCTGATAGCTCCTTTATTATGGAAAATTATTTTAAACAGCATAAAACGTTGGAGGCTCATTTTTTCCATGTTTCTGCCACTATCACTCCAGCTATTGATAAGATGTCTGAATTTATTGCAGAATAATTCTGCAGGAAAAGAGATAAAAGGTTGCTGAATAAAATATGAGGCGAAGGCTGTAAATTGTAGCAATGCATATCATTTCATTCAAATGTAGGACGCAATTACCATCTGCTACACTCATCAGTCCCCTCCTTTATGACTTAATTATATGTTTAATGCTATCAGATCAAGGAAAGGGCAAAACAGATGAATGAGAGAGAAAGAGAAAAGATTCCGCAACAAGACAAAAGGCAGATGAAAGTAACATAAAAGGATGGAATTGATTTCATTCACCGGGAAATAGAAAAAGTTAATTTAGATACAATGTTCTCTCATCTCCTGTGCCTTTGTAAGATAATAAACCCAGCGTGTTGCCAATAGGTCTCATACCAGCCTAACAACAGAAGTCAAGTTCCTCAAAACTGAAAGTCTTCCTGCATTCATTTTGAAAAGATGATAACTTAGTGAATCGTTTAGCATATTACATAATCAGCATGGTTTTAGTCCATACAAATTACATCAATATTTAAAATTTTGGATCAATTTCACTTCCATTTATTGAATCTATTTTACAAGCTGCTTAAAGGCGTTTCTTGACAACTGCTCATTTGTATTTACCCTTCGCTGTTGTACTGTATTATAACATAACTCACCATTGTGCTCTGTGTGGCTCCACTAACAGGGTAAAATAAAACTTCATAATACTGAAACTTTTTGTTTGGATGCAAATCATGCAAGGCAGTGTTCACAAAGAAAACTGGGGTTGTCCAAATGGCTGTGGGGTGAAAAGCTAGCCAGTGGGCATCCCAGGTGCCAGCAGGCACTGTCCTAACTGTGTACCTTTGGCCAGAACTCATTATAGGGTGACATTTAGGACTGCTGCTGTCCATGCCAAGTCAGCCCTCTGGATTGAGACAAATTATGTAGTTATTTTTTATGTCAGACATTAACTCATGTCCAGTGGGAGCCAAAGCAGTATCACCTTCACGTCACCTGGAAAAAAATGGATAAAGGCACTCTGACCTCTTTAACATGGACGTTATTCAACTGATTTGATAAAGTATTCTAGTCTTACAACACAATACTGAATGTAATTACAGCCAGATCTATAGTGGAATATAACAATAGTCATGGTTTTAAACTGTGAGACAGCAATAAAGGTCTGACTGCAATGGATTTGTTTTTACTACGTAGAAAAACTGGTGCAAATTTGCAGCCAATATAGTTAAGAATATGATTTCCTACCTTTACAGTGCAGAGTGTATGATCATTTTTGATCCATGTGTGGAAGCTGTTTCTTCGAAAACCTGGAGAAAAATCAAAAATATACAGTTATTCTATAGTGTAATCACACTCAAAGCATGTATAGTCCAAAACACCCACATTGCATATCACTTCATTATAATCCATAGGGAAAAAATCAATTTAGGTGGCACATAATTTAGGAGCTGAATCTTTTTTATTTTTACCTTTAAAAAAAAAATTAGGTAGAAGGTAAGACAACACGAGTCCTCAAAGGAGATTCTTCCATGAAGCAGTGAGGACCCTAATCCCTCCAGATGCATGAAATGAACAGAACTAAAGCTCCATCTTGTGGACTGATGCAAGTCCAAGTAAAGGGAACCGCAGCAGCTCTGCGGATTTTCTCATTTGACAAAGCGCATATGGCTCCTGAGTGGACTAATGATTAAATGTCAAACTATGTCTAAAAGAATACTGATAGACCACAACATCCATTCTTTAAAACAGGCTAATCATACACCGTGTATGTGGGAGCTGCAGCCTGTGGATTATATTATTACACATGAAGCAACATTTATGACATGAGAAAATACCAAAGAGAGAGAATAAGGTGCTAAAGAGTACAATTAAGGCAGATTAAAGCATCCACACACTGGCTTCTAGGTAACATGAAACGAATCAAAGTTGTTTATCTGGTTTACATTCATGGGCAAATCAAACATAATTGCTCATTTTATGTGTGGAATAAAACAATCCTATGATACATATGTTATGGATATTTTCCACACAAACTTCACGATGTAACATACAGGAAAAAATAGAATGTAATTGATTATAAGTTAATTGTGCAAAGGTCTCCCTGATGGGAACCATCTGTCAAAACAAGCTGTACATTCACTAATTCTAATCATAATTAATTAAATGGCTAACAAATTACATACATCATAGTTAGTACAGTGGGGAAACTACCGCAGGAAGTGTTATGAAACAAATTAGCTTTAACAATGAAAGAAAATTACATCACATAACTAAATATTATACTCGTTTCCGCAAGCCATATTTCTTAATGAATTCTCTAATTAATTTAATTCACACAATGTGCATAATTTGGAGCTGAAAATGTCAGTGGGTCAGACTTAACCATATTGTTGCTGGCTGTCTGTTTCAACGAGTGCCATATTAGCACAACATGACCTCTATGTAAATTACACAGACCAACTGTTGTAATTTTAATTCCAGGGTCTAATTAGCATGTTCTAAAGATATCATACAAGTACATTTAGCTCATTTTACACATGCCACTGCGGGTTTAACATTTCCATTTGCCTCAATTTAATGTAATCCCTTGATGAGATACATCGTGACAGCTTAAGTTTCACATGTCAAATATGACAAAAAGTTATTATTTTTTTCATGCTTCCTGTATTAAGTGCTGAACTTTCTTGTCAGAGTGATTCTCACTCACACTTACTGTACATGTAAATTACACCAGTTTTTCTAATAGAGATGGACATTTTAGTTACCACTGATTTTCTGACACATGTCCCAGTGAGTCACTCTTAGGTCAACAGGCTCTATATTTAATCAAAACTAGACAGATGGATGATGGAAAATAACTTTTAGCTCAATGTGGCACAGTTAAAAGTGAAGAAGTATTTATTTTGAGGCGCCTGTCGGCTGCCGCGTCATTAGGGAGCGCTTAACATGAGTGCACCTTAATGTCAAGTAAAATTCCTTGTATGTGTAAAAGCATGCTTGGCAATAAAGTTCATTCTGATTCTGATTCTGATTTTAGAAGGGCTTTTCAAAGCTTTTGTAGCGCTATTTCAGTCTGTGGCAAGTGGTAGGTCAAGAACTCTTTGGAAACCTGTTAGTTCCAGATCTGAAAGAGGAATCTGGTGTAAACCAGATTAAAAAAAAAAGATCAGCAAAATGAGTAAAAATGGGCAAAAGTAATGAACGAAAGGAACAAAATAGGAATAAAATTTAAAAAATGAATAAAAACTGAACAAAAGTATCAAGAAAAGGAACCAGTATGATCAAAATACCGTATTTTCCAGATTACAAGTCAGGGTTTGTGGCATAGTCTGGCTAGGGGAGTGACAAATACATCGGAGCGACTTGTATTTTAAATAAATTTGACTATAGGGTGTTTGTCACACTGACAGCCGCAAGAGGGCGCTCTAGGCCTGTGTACCTTCATCTGCCACATCTGTATTACTGACAAGTTAAAATGTAGACATGACTGGTAACAACCATACCTGCCATCAGCTTAACACCGAACATGTCGGTACCGTCGCTTACCCGGTGAGGCGGGAGGCGAACTGCGAGCGCTCCCTTCTGGCGTCAAGCGTGCGGCCGCGGCTGCGCGCTTGACGCACGTTCCCTGAACAAATGCGACCCGTTCTGCAGAGCGACTAATACACGTTTTTTTCTTTTTCATTATGCATTTTTTGGCTCGTGTGGCTAACATTCTGGAGTGACATATCACCCAGAAAAAAGGTAATCAGTAAATGGACAAATATTGAACAAACATAATGAACAAAATGAAAAAAATGGCAAGAATGATAAACAAAATAATAAAAATGAAAAAAAGGACAAATGTTACCAGTAAAAGAAACAAGTGTGATCCAAATAATCAAGAAAATGAACAAAAACTGTACAAAAGTAATGAACAGAATGATGACCAGAATAATAAAAATGAAAAAATAACAAATATGATAAAAAAGGACAAAAATGAAAAAAAAATACTCAAAATAAACCAAAATTGGCAATAACAAACAAAATATTCAAGAAAAAAAAACAAATACTATAGTCAATTAATAAACAATAATATTTTTAAAAGAAAACCTATGTTATCCAAATAATCAAGAAAATGAACAAAAAAACTGAACAAAAAAATGAACAAAATGCTCATAATGAACAAAAATAAGCAAAAGAAAATCAAGGAAAGTTAGAAAAAAAATAAACATTTCTATTATTATTTATAATACACAGAATGAACAATATGATCAAAATAATCAACAAAATAAACCAAAAAATCAACAATGTGTGCAAAAGACAAACAAAATAATTAACAAAATGAGAATGTTATTAACAACTTAATGAACAAAACCCAACGAAATTCCACCAAATACCAAGATGATGTTTTCAAATTGTTGTTTCAAGATAAGTAACAACTTAAAACTGGCAAGTATTTAAATGATTAATCCATGATGAAATTCATACTGGTTTTGCTCCATATACAATGTAAAATGAGTTTGGACATGTGAACCCGTTGTATCACCTTCACTAATGTCACCATGAATACGATTCTGAATAATAATACACTGTACATTCACTTCCACCCTCATGTCACCCCAATGCTTTTCTTAACCTAATGCCCACCAGTTTAGAGACAATACAATTAAATTTACCAAGTGATGCCATCATGAGTGCGAATGCAGAAATGAGTGAATAAATGAATAAATTGACCAGTGGATGGAACATATAAGCTAACACATGCATTGCAGGGCTTGGGGGCTATCCTGAGGCCAATCATTTAGCTAACACACTAATGAAAGCGTGTGTAGTGTGGCTAAGGGCAGCCACCATGGGAGGTACCACTCCCCTCCCTCCTCGTGTTGGGGACTGTTAATAGGCTGGATGGAGTCAATGGGACTCCCAGGAGAGGACGCTGATGAAGAGGAAAACCTGCCGTCACCTTCACTAATCACTGCCTAATGGATGCAGTAATGTAGTTTTTGCAAGCGTGTATGTGTGTGTTGTACTGTAATATACTAAGGAATATATAGTATAAGCTCATGATGATGTACATGGCGGATATTTTGCTCTACTTGGGAAAAGAGTCATTAACATAAAAACTGCACATATACTTGCCAGTTACAGGGTTTGTTTATTTGAAGAGCAAGAAGATACAGGTAAAAAGTTCTCACTATGAATATTTTCAATTCAGTATATCTTGATAATTAGCACAATTTAAAGGCAATTAAAAGGCTGATTTGGGGGCGAGCGAAAGCTTAAGAAGCCACCAGGATATTTGTGGTTTTAAATTATTTATAACCAGAAAAACAACACAAAAACTAGAAAGCACTCAGGGAGCACAGACCTCTGTGAAGGCAGCTTAATATCTCTTCATAGTGAAAACCTACTGTACCATTATCATTTGAACCTACGCTCATTTCCCCGCATTATGTTATTGCACCCAAAAGTAATATTTGACCCTCATTACTGGATTCTTTCACCATGAACCTACCATTAGCATTTGTAATCACATACTGTACACCTATATCATTATTTGTTCAATTAAATCAATTCCATAATGGAATTTTCTGGATCTAGCTCTGTAAATGTCAAAGATACGTGCATTAAATCCATGGTACATGACTGAATCAGTAGACTTTACACTACCATTTGGTATTAGTTTCCTGTCTATAGCTTACTTACTAACTTACAGTAGATATTTTTCTTCAACTCCTGTAAAAATTAACATTATGGCTCACTATATCAGGAATATTGTCCATATTTGGATCAAACTTTGTGGTTTGATAGAATCTGTTATGGTGTTACCCTATATTTTTTGGCTAAATTTTCTGGGTGTTATTTGTGGCGTTACAAGGACAAATGTTGAATTTTCCCCCATTTCACAATGGTGAAAAATCCTTTAAAAACCTTCTGGATCCAGACAATGATTCAGATCACTGCTAGAATCTAACTGATTGGTCCTCCTGCCATTTGTGAGCTATCCTGAAACTTTCATCCAAAACCATTCATAACTTTTCAAGTTATGATGTGAACAAACAAACAGATAAATTAGTGAATGAATGAATAAATAAATAAATGAATAAATAAATAAATAAATAACAAGGCTCCAGCACACCCCCCCC
>JAQQAE010014268.1:0-12452 GCA_029823295.1 Pseudamia nigra | reverse complement strand
ATCCAATTAAGCTGCTGAAACATCTCAAGGATGATCAGTGGAAACAGATGCACCTGAGCTCAATTTTGAGCTTCACAAAAAAGGTTATGAATGCATATGTACATGCGATTTCTCAGGTTTCTTATTTTTAATAAATTTGCAACAATTTCAAAAAACACTTTTTCACATTGTGATTATGGGGTGTTGTGTGTAGGAAAAAATTAATTAATCCATTTTGGAATAAGGCTGTAATGTAAAAAATTGTGGGAAAAGTGAAGCACTATGAATATTTTCTGGATGCACTGTACATGATTTAGAGTCACATGATAATATTAAAGAGTGAAATGCTCGTTGTTTTTAGCTATTTTATTTAAAACTAGTAATTATTTTCTTAGAGTTTGTCAGTTATTGAAATACGCCTTAAACTGATATCAACGGTCTTAGAAAAGTGACACCAAGTAAAAAGAAAGTAATCTTGAGAAGACATGTAAAGCATCTGCTTAATTGCTAATGTAATGACTTTTTCATTAGGTCATAACTGCTTTCTATCTACTGTTTGGGGAATTTGATTTAATTGGAAGAACGTGAGTTGGCGATGCAAATTAAAAGAATGCGTAATTAAAGAGTTTGTCTCTGAATAATGTCAGAATCAGCCTTTAAAAGCATTTAAATTGATGTAACGTTAACAGATCTGGACTTGTCTGAAAATTGCAAGTAGATAAAAAGTGTTATGTACAATATATATAAGCAATTAAATTTTAAATGGAATGCCATTTTTGTGTCTTTTTGCATTATTTCCAACATGGAGCCACAGTCTAACATGAGCTTATTTATGTATTTCCCTTGCAACATCAACCTGGACTTTATGAAACTCCCTTAACAACTAAGCTGAATTTTATTCCAAAACACGTAAACTAATGTCACTTTTGATATCAAACCCTCTCCTGCTGTAAAAACAGATATTTGCATTAGTTTGACAGGACGTTTATGCCTATTTTAAGAAATATTTCTCCACAAAAATGTACAGTTTGTAAATGCTGGATAATGTATCTAATGTCTAGTATATGGCTGTGAATAATGCAGATGTATGTAATGCTGTAGGAGTCACTGATTTTATTTATTACACACACAGGATTTCAGTGGCATTTTTGTTTAAGTGATATGAGGTTTTCTACTTTATCGAACGCCATGAAAGAAAACCTGTTACACTGGTTTAAATCAGCTTCTTGTTATTTTGTCTGTATTGACGCGCTGTGATGAGCGTTTTAACAGATTCTGATTCATATACTGACACGTCCTTAGTTCAGTGAATGTCTGCTGCCTCTGTAACTTGCCATCTTCACCCATGAAAACAGATTCACTAAAGGAACAGTTTTAGTCGTGAAATACCCTTCGCTGAGCTTCATTTCTCACTGTACGTGGGGCTTAAGAGCGGGAATCCCTCGGCCGTGTCTTGCATTTCTGTTTGCTTATAGATCTCGGCGGCGAAACTTGACTGAAATTCAAAATGTCGGCCTGTTCCTTTAGTGTCAAAGGAAAACGCACCAACTGCACATGTACAAAGGTTAAAGCTTCACTCCCCAAACCATGTTCACACGACTGAACCAGCGGTGCTTTAGCTCCGATGTTGATTCTGTGTCATATGTACAGAGTATAATACATGAAATATGAAAGCAAAAAACAAGGTACAAACCTGATGGATCAGAACCTGAGTTTATCAATGAAAGTATGATTCTGTAAAAGAGGAACAAAACAAATGTTTTTGGTACAGTTAAATACGAATGGATTTATCAGACTGTTGTGATAGAATTCAGGGTTTTTCATCAGATTTTTACCATGTTGTTGTGTTTGCAGCCAAAATGTATAGAGCTGTATGTTTGAATCCAATGAAAATGAATAAATGATGTTGAAAAAGACCACGTTTTTGGAGTTTATTGTATCATGAATATCACATACTTCTCTATTATACTTAACTTACACAGTAATACTATCACACATCAAATACTATACTGTAGTTTAGGATTTTGCATCAGGGCCCACAACCAAAAAATCTTTAAAAAGGTTTTAATAGTGCTTAAAATGGATGAGACAGCATCATATACTGACCTAGCAATCATATAGAACATTTTAGTGCAAATTTACAGATGTTTCCAAAATCACAGTTTCGACTTCTGATTTTGTTACAAGAGGATACTACCAAAAAATTTTAGAAAAAGTTTTAATTGTGCCTAAAATGAATGAGAGAACATTTTATACAGATCTAAAAGTTTTACCATCGTATAGACTTATGATTTTGCCATTTGCATACTATACTCTGAATAAATATTACATGTCATTATATTATCACCGAAATTCTGAAGGGCCAAATGTCACATATCTAACCCTATGACCAAATATTACACATCACATAGTATATGAACAAATACCACATATCACATCTAATGCCTGAATATCACAGACTCCATACTATACATATACTGTATGACCAAATTCCATATACAGTAACATATCAGTGCATAGAATATGAAGTAGAATTTGTCCATAGTCTAATACCTAGAATCCCTCACTTGGTGGAGGGTATGATGTGAAATTTGGTCATATTATGTTTTGTCACATTTCTTTAAAGTATAGAGTATGATACGGAATTTACCAAAAAAAAGCAAACCTTGTCTAAAAGTCAAAGTATTAATTTCATCTTTTCATAAACTTCTTGTTTTTCTTGCTTCTGTGATTTTATTTACATGAATTCCCACATCTCCATCGTGTTTTCTTGACTAAGCAGTAAAACAACATCACAGCAGAATCAGTGACGGGGAACAAACCCCTAAACAGCAGAAGAAAGAGCTGTGGAGGGAAACATCCACGCTGCTTCAGCACATTAAACAATGAGTGCTCTCAAAACCGCTGTCGACATATAATCGAGTCCCACGTGTGTCTAAAAGGACACGAATACAACACGCAACACATACAAACATACTACTGACGGTTCAGGTTTCTGATGGACCCTCAAAGACTCCTTTGTAACCGTCTTCACCTAACTTTGTGTCATTTTTTGAGACAAAATATAAGCTATGGTTGTCACTATGACTCTGTTTTGGAGTCACATGGAAGAGTTTAATTAAAATCTGTCCAGTTTGACGTGAGAATGAAAAGCAAACACCCGCTTAAACCAGAGTAAACACAGCACTGGAGCCAAGTGTGAGGAAGGAAGTGAACACACCTGTGTCTGTTTGAGAGAAGGGGTGTGTTTGATTTGTCAACTTATGCTCAGGAATAATCATGTAACTTTGGAAATTACCTGGCAGAATCAAGGCGGTTGTGCAGCATCAATTTCATGTTCAGAAGGCAATAATTCAGCAAGTATACTGAACATAAATATATAATTACATAAAATAACATACATATATATATATACATATATATATAAAGGCTCTACACAGCCTTTGTCACGGATTTAAAGTGGTGCAGGTCTGATTTGACCATAATTTCACGAGGAGAAATTTCTTTGCAGAGCTTATCGACCAACGAGTAATGCCGTTCTTTCCGCCTGGTCTTCTGTCAGACTTATTACACGAGTGATGCTGACAAATTCAGAGGGTGACAGTGTTGATTTCATTCGCTCTTCTTCTTGATTTGTTGCAGGATTAATGGTGACAGATTCAGCAGGTGGTGGCCTTGCTTTCATTTGTTCTTCTTCTAGACTCTTTCCACTCTTATTTGTTGGCTTTTGCATCCGCCTTGATGCCTGTGCTAAAAACGCAGGCGTAAGGTCCAATGTCGGTATCCATGGAAAAAGCCACCTCTGAATGTCCATGATGATGTCTCACTCACACTGCTTTTATTTCAACCCTAAGTCAAAGATGCCCGAGGTCGAGCCTTCCTCTGAATCTTCCACAGGGTCAAACTCGTGACATCCTTTCTAATGGAAACGTTCTGCTTTTTGCCATTGCAGCCAGTTCCACATTAACTTCATGAACTCATCCACGTCCAGCAGGACAAAATTTATTTTGAATTCCAACAGATTAAAGCTGCCTGATGACTCCATGCGATGGCAAATTAATTAGACAGGGGTCTGCTCTCTGTCGCATCCTCTTTCAGACTTTCATACAGACTCTCCATTTCCATTTGCTTGAGATGCCACAGGTTTGCCTCACTTTGGACACTAAGTTTACAACTGATGCTTTTGCAAACCGTAAGAAGAAAAATGACCAGTTTTCCCTCAATATTTTCAGTGAGTTGTTTTTTTAGGAGGCCCGGCTTATTTTTCTTCCACATCTCATTTCACATCAGATTCAAACTCTGAACCTGATGCAACAATGACTGGGATTAAATCGGGTAAAGTACTTTTCACTTCCTCGGAGGTGTCAGACAAAAAACATTTCATAATCTTGAGCTGTGATATCAGAGGATGAGACGCGTCTGCTCTGTTTGTCCTGATCACTTCATTCCTGAGCTGCTGTCACCTCAGACAGGTCGGTCACCTGCAAGGGTCACATCTGTAACTTCTGCTGACATTGTGACATCTTCGTCACTCAATACTTGCTTTCTTCGACCACTGCAGCATGAAGGAATCCACGTTTTACATTCCTGCAGAATTTTCTAAAGCTGTCTGACCATAGCAACAAGTTTCTTGTGGGGGAGGTAGCTGGGTGTTTTTCCCTGGACAAACCGGCTCACAGTCAATAAGTACAAAGTCCTTCAGGCTTGAACTTACTTTCTGTGCCATCTCTTGTGCCACTATATGATTAAGCTCTTTAACTGTTTCACAGGTTTCTTCTGTGCCCAGAAAAACTTCACCCAGACACTTCTGTGTCTGATATCTCTGGAGGTTCACCCTTGTGTTTATGGACATGGGTCCTGACGCCCTCCACCACGCATCGAGTCAGAGCCATGAGCATCTTGGCAAAAAGGTTTGAAAGCAGTGACCCGTTGTCACTCTCCATCAGGTCAATACGAAAGACCTTCTCCCAAAATTCAGCTACCAGGGAATGGAATTTGTCAGCACAAATGATGTGTGTGATTTCGCCCATTTAACTTGTATGTGATATTTAAATAATAGATCTGGTGATAGATTAAACTTGGATGTGTGTTTTTCTATTAGGATAATGAGTTTCTATCAATCTCTGTGTTAGTTGTCAACTTTTGTTGCTTAAGAAATGAATAAAGGTAAACTAAATAATACAAAAAGTGAACAGAATCATCAATAAAATGGGACAATGAATAAAAATAATCAGCAACATAAAATGCAGTGAACAAAACTCTATGAAAATCTGCATAAATTGATAAAATCATCAAGCAAATGTACAAATGAAGCAAGGAAGGACCAAAATGATGGGTGAAATGCACAATAAAAAAAAATCAACAAAATAATCAAAAAAGTTAAGGAGGTGAAGTGTGACGTATTAGCTACACCATGGCACTTAGAAGTACCTGAAAATGTAAAAAAAAGAAATAAATACACCTTATCTTACGATGCTAAAGAAAGTGACAGAAAAATCTTCAAGTGCCAACGTGAATTACATTCGTCAATCAAATACTTCTGTAAGGGTTTTGCCAAAATAAAGTGTGTTGAAATGTGTTAAAATAAACAAAAATGAACCAAATTATCAAATGAATGAACAAAAATCAACCAACTACTCATTGAGCTGTGGCCAAATGTAACTCGAGTACTTTTTTTTGCATCAAAATTAATGAGTAACAGTAAAAACAACTCTTAGGAGTACAAGTTAAAGTACTGTACGCGTAAAGCAGTAAATGTACTCGAGTACTAGCCACTTCTGCTTCTAGCGTCTGTACATGCTGCTGTGTGGACCAGACGTACCTGAGCAGGTGTTTCACCTCCTGCAGGTCCAGTGTGAAGGAGTGATTTAAAGGAACAATCTGCCGTTAATCTACAACAAACACTGATTTCCGTTCTGAGTCTGTAATACCCAGAGTGACCGGGATTGTGTGTGTGTGTGTGTGAAAGGGTGGGGTGTGTGTTAATACACTGAGTGAGTCCAGCATCACTGACCGGACGAGACACACAGCTGCTTCAGTTTCAGTTTTTGGGTGAATTTAGAAAGTAGAAGATCAGACGGAGGAAGAAACACAAGTCATCCTTCATTTATATTCAAGGGACACCCCCTCCTCCTCCTCCCCCCTGTCCTCTGTTTCTCTCTCTGTGCTCTATTTAAAGCTCTCTCACCCTTTCACCCTCCCTCTTTTTCTCTTCCTCTCGGATTATCCAAACCATCATCCTGCCGCTGACATGTGAGTATCAGGACACTTCATTTATCTAACAATTCAACATCAAAACCTCTAAATATTCAAATTACAGTCAGTTTAATTTTTTTTACAATCAGCAGAATGTATGTTATATTGATCAAAACACTATAAATAATCATACTTCTGTACTTTAACTTTTAAACATTGGTATTATTCCTTTGTTTTTGCTGTTAATATGCCTGAAAGATGAAACTTTTCATTATTCATTTGGAAATCTCTGGCCTGCAGCCGCAGAAATTTTACCATGACTCACCGGCTGACTCACCTACAAAACTATCCATCAATTCTCTGATCGGCCAAAGTGCTTTTCTACTCTTGACATCAGCAGCTGTACCAGATTTATTAAAATAATGCAGTTTATTGCACTAACAGCATCAATTAGGTCTAATAGAAAAGGATTAAAAGGATTAAAATGTCAAACTTCATGCACTTTTTAGTGTTTTTTGCAAAAAAAGATGCAGCAGCAGGTGATTTTTATTTGCATTTATTTATTTGTGGTGGGGGGAGGGGAGTATTATGGCGTGCATGTTTATCTCAAATCCAGCCATCTCTGTTGGGAGCCTGTGTGGCTGCTGCTGCACTAATCTTTCTCCATTTTGCCTCAGCCTGTGCAGATGCAATAAGTCAGCCACTGTTTGGTTTGCATTAAAACCTCCTGCCGTGTGCACATACAGAGTAGTCAAACTGAATCTACTCTTTGTAATACCGCTAAAGTATTTATTCTCCCAACGTGCTGAGCTGCTGCAGACATGTAGATTATATGGACAGACATCAGAAGTCAGATGAGTCACTTTTCTTTTATGAAATTACAGTAGCTTCAAATGAATGAGTGGATGTCACTTTCTGTGGCCGAATCAGTCTTGAAATTGTGTGTCTTCAGGACCAAAGTACGATATGCAAACATCAAACCAAACGACATATAACTGTGTGCAATACAGTCATATGTGCAGCTATACTTTGGAATCTTTCCCAAACTTAGGATCGGGATGCAAAATTAGTCATGGAGAAGTTTCTGTGAGGCAGCAAGGTAAAATCAAAAACAATAACAGACTATGTGCATTTCTTATCATGATTAAAATATAAGAAGAGTCAAAAAGACAAAAACAATGCAAAACACATGTCAAAATGTAACAAAAGTGCATAAAAAGAGTTTCAGGCTGTGATTGTTCAGCGTAAATGAGTTTTTTATGTGTTTGATTATGCACATTAGCTTTGGAATTATTTGCTTCATGCGTCTTTTATTTGATGACAGTGTCTTACTAGTGGTGACATTACTTGTGTCTGAAGTGATTGGTCATATTTTGACATTTCTGCAAAGACTGATTAAAGTGAACCTTGATGTATTTTTGTACATTCGGGTGTGAAAGGAATTACCTGTCATCACATTCCGCAGTAGTTGTGATATGACTGAAGATACGACCATCACAGCCAGATAAATACACAAACTGAAAACAGTTGGGATGTAAATAAAAGGAAAATTAAAATAGTATGCAATGATTTTCAGATCTCATAAACCCATCTTATTCTCTGTTGAACATAAACAACATATCAAAACAGAGACATTTTACCATTTCGTGGAAAATATTAGATCATTTTGAATTTATTGGCAGCAACACGTAAAAAAAGTTGGAACGGGGGCAACAAAAGACTGGAAGTAATTGGAACAAATCAAAAACAACTGGAGGAGCATTTTTCACTAATTATGTGAACTGGTAACAGGTCAATAACATGAGTGGGATTAAAAGGAGCATTTTAGACAGACAGAACGCCTCAGATGTAAAGATGGACAGACGTTCGCCAACCTGTGACAAAGTGCATCTAAAATTGTTGAACAATTTCAGAAAAAATGTTCCTCAATGTAAATTTGTGAAGACTTTGAAGATCCATTATCTCCAGTGTATAATATCATTAAAAGATTCAGAGAATCAGGAGGAAGGTCAGAAGTCAACACTGATGCTGGTGACCCTCAGGTCCTCAGGCAGAACTGCATTAAAAACAGACATGTTGTGAAGTGTGTTCACAGACAGTGGTTTGTGGAAGTGTTCCCGAGCACATGCAGTGATTTCCAGTGAAGAATCATGTCTGTTTTTAATGCAGTGCCGCCTGAGGACCTGAAGATCACCTGCATCAGTTTTGACCTTTGATCTTCCTCCTGTCTCTCTGAATCATTTGATTTTTATACATTTGATATGGAATAATGTAATAATAACTTGAGTTTTTTCCAGAGACAATCTACAAGAATAAGAGCTGAGACAAAAACAAACATTTGCCTTCTGAAACTGTACAGTGAAGCATAAAAAGTAAAAAAAAAAAAAAAAGACAAGTGTTTCTTATCCCTGAACGTCAGCAGATTAAACCAATCAGCAACTGAGATGATTTACAGATGCAACACCTACATTTTTTTTGCTATTTCTGGTGGAATAATTATGCAAATGGTGACAGTTCAAAAATACAGTTCTTGGACATGGAGGATAGACTGCAGAAGGACGTATCATGAGACCACTTTTAATTGGTTACTCTTCATCACAGTCTCTGCAGAGGAGCTCAGGTCGGAGCTTTAAACATCAACATATGCACCAGCTCCACAGCTTGAATAATCCAATTCAATCAATTCAATTCAATCTTTATTTGTGTAGCGCCAATCATAATTGCCGATTATTTCTAGGCGCTTCACAATTTGAGGCCGAGAGCTCATGACTATACAGTCGCTGCATCCTGAACATAGACTATTTAAATATGATCATGACAGCACTTGAAATTGGTCCATGACAAACGCAGCCAACATGGCAGATCCCCGACTGGATTTTGCCTCCGCTTTCAGAGAGTGAGAGGAAACAGCATCATGACATGCACCTTTAAAACAGTCTATGATCCTGAGCAGTAGATACGGGAATGTGTAAACCAGATTCATGTCAAAAACAGACAATAACTGGGTTAAAGTATATCAGGCTTGACTTGAATGCATCATAAGAAACATTACATATAAGTTTCTTAATGTCAGCTTTATGTCATGATGCGTCACAGCAGCATTAAGATGAAAAATCGAATCTAAACTTCATGTTCTCTCCAGATGTGGATGTTTAATTCACAGTAGATCATCATAAACTTATTGAAACAGATTCCAGGGTTCAGCTCATTAAACAGAAACCAACAGCTCAACGTTCGATTTTCAACAGCTTAGTTTTTCAGTTGATCAGTTCATGTTTGACGATTTCTGCAAAAGCCTGAACTCAACAATGATTTCGGTATCCAGCTCAAAGGTCAAAGGCCAAAGATCGAGGCCACCGTGACCTAATGTGTGTTCATTCTTATGAGCATGTGTCTTCCTACCTGATGGGAATTCTTTCAGATTTGGCTCCAACATTCAGTTGGATTCAAGCATGAACTGGATAGATTTTTTTGGTCAAAAATCAAGGTTGTGATTTCAGAAGACATTGTTGGCTTTAGCTGCTGCATGTGACTGAATTTGTTCTAAGAACAGGAGAAAAGTAAGATAAATATACAAAATCAATCCATACATTGTGTGCTTTCACGGACTGAATGAACTAAAATCATAAGCTAAAAACAACATGTCAAAGATACAATGAAAAGGCATAAAAGACAAACCAAGAGGTGCAAAAAAGGCAAAAACATGTAAAAGATCAAATGAAACAACAACAGTGTAAATGGAGACTTTCAGAAACAATTCTGACAGTGACAAAGACAATAAAAATGCAGACATCTTGGCAATTTTTGGTGTATTTTTGTACATTTGGCTCTAAATATAAAGTGAATGAAACACACCTAACTGTAGAGCTGACTTGTGCACATCATGGTGAAAACAACAACTCCCATGATCCTGTGTGACTTCACAACGTCATCAACTCACATCTTTAACTGAAAAGTAGAAAACAGCAAACTTTACGTACAAGCGTGTGTTGAAATTTCATCCCTGATGTTTGTTGTTGCTCCAGGTCGACTCCAGATGCAGCAGGTACCCCAGGAGCTCCAGGGGCCCCAGAGGGTGAGGGGGGGCCTCCGGCCGGCCCCCCAAACCTGACCAGCAACAGACGACTGCAGCAAACACAAGCACAGGTGGACGAGGTGAGAACACAGTTAGTTAGTTCATGAAGCTGGACGTGTGATCGTCCGTCTGTCTGTCCATCCACCCATCCAGATAATCATGAAAATGAATAAAAATTAATAAAATATTTTACTTTATGATTCAACCTTCCTCCTCATTCTCTCAATCATTTGATGGTATTGTGGACTGGAGATTGTGGATCTTCTAAGTCTGAGCAATATTACATTGAGGAACATTTTTCTGAAATTGTTTCACAATTTTTCGACAGTTTGTCACAGGTTGGTGAACCTCTGTCCATCTTTACATGTGAGAGGCTCTGTCTCTCTAAAATGCTCCTTTTATACCCAGTCATGTTAGTGACCTGTTATCAGTTCACATAATTAGTGTCAAATGCTCCTCCAGTTGTTTGTGATTTGTGCCAATTACTTTTCCAGCCCTTGTTCCAACTTTTTTGAGACATGTTGCTGCCAACAAATTCAAAATAAGCTAATGTTTGCATGAATAGAAAAAATGTCACAGTTTCAACATATGTTGTTTATATTCTATTGAGAATAAAAATGTGATTTTTGGGGGGGGGGGTTGCACAACATAAATGAACATTTTGAACATAAATGAACATCATTGGTGTTAAAAAATGAATAAAATAATTAACATAATGAGCCAAAAAATTGAAGAACTCAACCCTGTAGATGATCGGCCGATTCAATTTCCTGGTAGTACAAACTGTTATGTGAAAATATAAATCTGTATAACTGTCTTCAGCAGTTTTTCACTGGTAGAATCACCAGTGATTCTTTATTTCAGTGTATTTTCAGGTACCGTTACATTACAGTATCTGCATCTCCAGTAGAGGTACCTGCTGTATTACTTTTTCTTTTGTTTCAGGTGGTGGACATCATGCGCGTGAACGTGGACAAAGTCCTGGAGCGAGATCAGAAGCTGTCAGAGCTCGACGACCGGGCTGATGCTCTTCAGGCCGGAGCATCGCAGTTCGAGAGCAGCGCCGCCAAACTCAAGAACAAGTACTGGTGGAAGAACTGCAAGGTTCAGTGAAAAGAACATGTCATTCTTATATTTAGTGATGAGCAGCCTGTGAACACGTCAGTTACCCAAACCCAAACTGCTCTCGTTGTCTTTTACATCCAATTTCTCTTTTGGGCTTGCTGATGTTTTTTTTCAAATTTCCCTCAGAATCAAAACTCTACATTTTACCTTCAAAAATACATCGATTTGACATTGTTCATGACCATTATTAATGTCAATAGATATGCCGTATTTTCCAGACTATAAGGCACACCCTCCAAAAATGACCAATTTTTAGATTTTTTCCATATATAAGGCGCACCGGACTATAAGGTGCACTGTCAAGTTTTGAGAAAAATTAAGTATTTTATGTTCTCCTTATAGTCCGGAAAATACGGTAAACAGGTTTATAATAATAACATTTTTGCCATTTTGCACATTCCTCCATCCACCTTTGTGTACTAAGCAAAGTTTAAGATGAGACAAAAAGCAAAAACAGTGGACATAATGGTCAAAGTAACACAACAATCTATATGTATAAACAAATTTAAGATACACTTAGTAATGGATTTAATGAGTTTTACACAGTTATTTAATAAAATTGCACTGATATCTTTAGTCTTTAGTTTTGATAAAATATAGTCACAATTAGGAAACAAATCCACCAATATTTGAGGACAACATTGTTTTGACATTACAACCTTAAGTTCTAAATTTTAAATTCAGTATTAAGATTTCCAAAACCAGGCCTGGAAAGAAGGGTCAAATAAATTGGCTGCTGGAGGAATTCTGTCTAAATATGAAAAATATTCTAACCCTAGATTTCCTACTCACAATTTAAAAGAACTTCAAATAAACCAGGGATCAGTCACCTCTTTGGCCCCACCCACACAGTCTGATGTCAAATAAAGAGTACAGGAGGAGGAGGGGCTTTGTTTTGATTGACAGGCAACAATCTGGATTACAGAGACAGCGAGGATTAAAAAGCAGCTGTGATCTGTGACGTAACTCCACCTCTTCATCGTACACGTTATGTGATTCTCGACATTGTTTTGGGGGGGGGGTGTAACTGGGCAGGGTTAAACCTAAAAGGGGAGGAGCTTAATGTCTATACGGGTCA
>JAQQAE010014267.1:0-12452 GCA_029823295.1 Pseudamia nigra | reverse complement strand
CACATTTTGCATCCAGCTAGCAGAGCAGCAGGGAATCACTTGTGCAGTCATTTCAGCAGACAACATCAGAGCACAGACATGGCTCATGGATCGGAAATGTCCCCAGGTTGGATCGGAAATTTCCGATCCGTGAATTACGTTGGTATCGGAACTCGATACCGATACTGGATCGGATCGGCCCCATCCCTAATGCAAACAACGGGTTAGGTCTCTATACTGTAGTTTATTTCCACCTCTGAACACTGTATGAGGGCTGAGAAAGAGGAAGACCTCTAGTCTTCCTCTTTCTTTTAATTGACCTGAGCTCCACTCACTCCACGTACGAGGTCATTTTTGGGTCAGAGAGATGGGTACAAGTGCCAATATGTCGCTCCTTGTTTTAGATGCCAAACTGCTTTTTCAGAAACTTTTGTTGAAATCAAACACTCCAGCAGTAACAGTAGAGAGCGATCATAAATGTGCCGAAATTCAGCCGGCACAGGAAGTACTTTCTCCCCGTTATGGAAACGTTGATTTTGGTAAATGGTCTTCCACTTATAGCGCCTTTCTACCCTACGGCGCTCAAACCGCTTTACACTGCTTTCCATTCATCCATTCACACACACATTCATACACCAGTAACACTCACTGGGAGCAATGTGGGGTTCAGTGTCTTGCTTAAGGGCACTTCGGCCTGTGGGGATTGACCCGCTAACCCTTCGGCTCCTGGACAACCCGCTCTACCTACTGAGCCACAGCCGCCCTTTTGTATTTCAACACTCAGTCAGTAGATTTAAAGTGGGTTTGGTACTGATTTTAAAAAAAGGCGTGTGATTTCAGCAGTTATGTGTAAATGGAAGAAAAGTTGAACATGCATTTCTTTTCTTCCAGGCAGTGACCGCATTGGTGAAGAACTTCCCAAAACCCATGGTGTCGTCCATGCAGCAGATCTTACCCATCGTGTGGAACACCCTGACTGAAAGTGCAGCTTTATATCCTTTACAGCTCCAACATGCCTCACTGTCCGTGCTGGGGTTTGACTGACATGTCGCTATAGTAACAGCTCGCTAGTGAAGTCAGACAGATTCAGACCTTCCTATGTTTTATTTATTCAATATGTTCATAGTTATACATGACATACCCACAGGTGCAGTCGAGTGTAAGTGTTTGCACTAACAACATTGTAATATGACTTTGTTTGACACTGTGTGGTGAAGTTTTACCGTGTTCCTAAGCTAGCGGCTAATATTGGTTTCCCATGAGTCCCCTGACATGAACACTTTGAAAGCCCCGTTCATCCAAATATGGTTACATGCTGTTTTTGGCTCTAATATGTCGTCCAGGAAGTGACAACCTGATTGACCTCAAAATGACCCTTCAGAAAATAATGGGTGACATCACAGTCACTTTGTCCAGTTATATATACAGACTATGCAGTCAGCTAACAGTCCCTTTACCACTCATTGGTGAGTGATAAAGGGACCAGGGGCGGTGGATTTTGGTTGTTGGTAATGCATAAGGAGCTATTATTTCCCAAATGACTGTATTAATGTCCTGCTACAAGAAAACGGTGACATTTTCAACAAAGATCACTAACTTACTGCAGTTTTAAGGAGAATTTTGTTTTTGCCACTTTGCAAATCACTGACGGACACTTCTGAGGTTTGACTTTGTGACCTTTAGGTGACTGAACATCCCCGCAGCAGCCCGTTCTGTCACACAGCTCACCTCTTATTCGGCAAGGTTAATGCTGATTTCATAGTGTGCTCACAGAAAGAAGAGACGACATGTCTTGTCTGAACGTGATGTTTCTACCTGTTCCGCTCGCTTCATTGTGAGGATTTGTTTCTTGAGCTTTTATAAGGTAAAGTAGTCATTAATTTGACTCATGAACTTAATGAGAATGATGACATACTTCTTTAGTCATTGTTTTCCTTAACCAGATGTTCACTTATGTGAGAACAGAGGTCAACTACACAGAGGAGGTGGACGACCCCATAGATTCAGATGGTGAGCACGTCTTCAGAAACACTTATTCTCTTATGTTTTCTTAGTGATTACTGGACTTGTGCTGCTCCTCAAATGGTCCTAAAATGTCTTCAATTCTTTTATTTTTGCTTTTCTTTTTACCTTGGTCATTTGTCATTTGATTTTTGCTCATTTTTGTTAACTTATTTGGAAAATTATTGTTGCTCATTGTATTTTTTGTTTATTTTTGTTAACGTACTTTATTATTTTGATCATTTTTCTCATTTTGCTGCTTTTTTTTTTTTTTAAAGATTACTTTTTTATCCAATTTTTGTTAACTTGATAATTTTTTTAGCATCTTTTCAGATCCCATACTTTTTTTTCACCTAGATGCACAACTAGTGACTATCAGTTGCAGAGTTTTACTAGCGTCGGCCGTGAGTGTGAACACGGTCCGACAGGAGGATGTTTTAGTGGACGGTGGAGTAGCTTGTTGTCAAACTGCAGCAGCTGAAAATGTCCTCGAAATTAATTTGAAGACGAGCAGGAGCCCTGTGTAAACACCGTTCACCTGAACCGTACTCCTCTCTTTCCAGGTGAGGTTTTGGGTTTTGAGAACCTGGTTTTCAGCATCTTCGAGTTCGTCCACACGCTGCTGGAGAACAACAAGTTTAAGAGCACAGTGAAGAAAGCCCTGCCGGAGCTCATCTACTACATCATCCTGTACATGCAGATCACCGAGGACCAGGTGGGGAGCGAGCTCAGCGGCTGAAGGTCTGTACGAGTCACCGGTGTCGGCCTTAACCCGTTATGTCGTCTGTTCAGATTAAAGTGTGGACGGCGAATCCACAGCAGTTTGTGGAAGACGAGGACGACGACACCTTCTCCTATTCTGTGAGAATCTCTGCTCAGGATCTGCTGCTGGTGAGAAAACTACCACCAAGGCCAAAATCATTATTGTTTTCACTTTTGTTTTGCTCATTTTGTTTTCGTTTAGGTTATTTATAGGGCTGTCAGAATTGACACATTAATCTGCATTACCCCATTTGCATGATTAATTACATTAAAATTTTTAACACAATTAATGCACAATAACTCAAGGAAAAAGTGATGAAATCTTACTGCATTTGACCCACGTCACTACCAATTTCTTTAGTAGTTACTGCTTCAAAGTCAATTTAAATGTAAAAGTATGTCTTTACACATTTTGAAACAAATTGCATTAGTTACTGATAAAAACAATGAACCAAGTGTAAAAAAGCAAAAACATCTCAGCAGAACATTACAGAGGTTCTGTTAAGTTCTATAAAGCAGGTGGAATTTCCTTTAGTTACACAGGTTTAAATTAGAAAAAAACTACATATACCAGTTATTTTATATAAAATATAATATACTGTACATTTTAATGTAAAATAAGTCATTTCAGTTGAGTGCCTATATCACCTTCTATCATGAGTATTTTTGCTCCCACAAAATGAAAAACAACAAATGGGTATTGTGATTAATCAAAATGAATGCAGTGACCTTGTGATTAATCAGATTAAAAATTTAATTGTTTGACAGCCATAGTTATTTGTTTGTCAATTTTGTAAATGTTTCCTGATTGTTTTGTTCATTTTATTGATCATTGAGTTCAGTAACCTTGTTTATTATGTTGCTTATTTTCCACACTTATACTGACAACCACCACTTCAATGATTGATGGATTTTAAATGAACAAATACGTTGGTGAGACTAAGCTACAATGTTGTTGTGTGGAATGGATGAGTAGAGTCTCAAGGTCTATGTCCATAGGACGCATCCAGGAGCAGAACGTGTCGTTTATACAGGAGTAACGTTAACACTGAAAGCTTCAGTTTACGTTGCTGATGAAATCACTGCCATTTAGACACAAACCATGACATTTTCACTCTTCCAACTACAACCTTTTCAATCTCTGAAGAGATGGCATGGGTTCGATGAGTCAAAAGAGTTGAACTTGCTGGAAAAGTGCAATAGTTAAATGAACTATTCAGTGGAGCAGTAATCAAAGGGCCAGAGCACTGTTGTTGCCATGGTAACCACGCATTCCATTAGTTCTCAATTTCCTATGGGAAAAAAATTTGTTGTCAAAAGCTTAATATTTTAAAAATGATAAAGGTTAGAATTATGAAAAGCAACAGCAGAGATGTCCTGAATGAGATGAAACATGAAGTTTGAATCGGGACAAAAAATGTAGGAGTAGTTAAACAACAGAAAAGTACTTAAGTGGGAGGATATGAAACACTCAAGACGACAACAGTGGGATTGCTGCATGCCTCGGCAATCCCACTAATTAGTTCCTGAATCCCTCATTTAAACTAAAAGTTGTCGCTGTGAAGTTGTGGATGGTGGTCACAGACATGACACATAAGATTAGAAGTGCCCACACCCCTTTCACGGTGACTTTTTTTTTTTTTTTTTTTCCTGCATGTTCTGCAGACAGGGTGACCATTTTCGATTAGTTTCCTCTTGGCATTCTTCCATAAACCAAAATACATCCACACTTCAGACTTGGTCCGCTTATAGGGTGAACAAGCTTCCAGAAGCCTGTCCCCGGCGGTGCCTTCTGCTGTGTTTTCAGTGGAGCAAAACAAAAGTCACGTTGCATACTGCGCATCTGTGCCTGCGTCTCACAGGCTGTAGCTCTGGTGAGCAGTATTACTGTCAGTTTTTCAAAGTGTGGTAATCGAGCACGGTTTTAATGTTACTTAAAATTTGAAACTGTGATAATAACCGGTGCGCATTTCACCGCTGTTTATCATCACACCGGTAATTGTGTCGTCCCTAGTCTTAATGATGATGAACTTTGACCTCTGCTCACAGGCTGTAGCTGCAGAGTTTCAGAATGAGAGCGCGGCAGCTCTGGCAGCGGCGGCGACCAGACACCTTCAGGAGGCGGAGCAGGCCAAAAATGGCGGCAACGAGCACTGGTGAGGACACACTGGACAGAAACACCGACATGAACTCGGACCAGCTGCTGGCTCAGAACGCATTTATGTACCAGCTGCTCTTTATGGTCATTTATTGTACAGGTTTCTAGTACTTTTTTAGGGGTGCGAATCTCCAGAGACGCCATGATACGATATATCACGATACTATCATATGTATCATAAGTATTGCAATCCATTACCATACATTGAGAATTGCAATCCTGTAATTTACAGTAAGGTGCTCCCGTGACTTAAACAATGTGCAATTAGTTCCTTATAGTAGGCTGAAAGGGCAACTGGTACCTGACACTTTACCAGCTGTTTTTTTTTTTTTTATAACTTTTTCCCCGCCAGCATTTCACCAAAAAGTTTCCATCAGCAGCGTTTTAAATGATTTTCACTCTTCTTTCAAAACCCATAGGAAATGTTTAAAACTGGAAAGACATTGAATATATCAAAAGAAAGAACAGACCTTCAGCTTTCAGTCACATTAATACGTTTTTATTCTAGATTCAGTTGTTCTTTTTATATCCACACTTGAATATTGGTATTTTTATAAAAAGACTGAATTTTGACTGTCCTGACTTCCTATTGGCTGTCTCAGTGATCTGTCCTGTCCACACCGTTTTGTATTTGGACATGTCCTCTCCCTCACGTGTCTCCTGTGTCCATGTCCATGCCTTTCCCTCTCTCGTCTCACTCACATGAGTGCGTGCTCTTTCCAGGTCTGTTTGGGTTTTGAAGTGCTTCAGCCATTTCTCTGGGTCTTTCTCACGTTGTTATTCATGTTTCCATCAGTTCTGTCTTTTACCGTGACTTTACTGCAGTCCACACACAGTTATGTGGTCGTCTGTTCATGTCGTCCTGCCCCCCTCACCTCTTTGACTGCCAGTGTTTCGGTGTGCGTCACTGTCAGATGCTGTTTGTTTTTATAGCACAGTATGTCACTCTGCTGCACGGTTCTCCACAGTAAACTTAGCATTGCATCCCCTCTTTCTGGTTCCTGTCAGATCTTCTTCTTTGCTTGTTTTTTCATCTTGGATCATCATATTTTTTTGACCACATGTACAAAGGTGCCCACTACATCATGATCACAAAAACACAGATTGCCAGATAAACTCATCATTGGCAGGAAAGCTTTGTCTCGTGAATGACATGCTAACTTGTGAAAGACTGGCAAGGAGTTCATAAAATATCTGTCTGGTGTTTTTGTACAAATAGAATCTTGCAGCACAAAGTATCACGATATTGCACTGCATTGATATTTTTCCCCACCCTGTGTATTTTTTTTTAGTCAGAACAACACAGATGTGTTTGCAGAATTGATAATGGCAGCATAATCAATATTTGACGAGTAGTGGAGGGTTTTTGTTGCACTGCTGGTCAAAAGTTTGGGCGCACCTCATCTTTCAGTGGTTTATTTTCAGCACTGTACGTTATATGCTATTAAATTGCATCACATTCACCAGCTGTTGGAGTAGTCTTTAAGTTGTGTGTGTCTTGTCAAGAGTTGGGTAATTTGAGCCCTTTCTTGTTTAGACCATCAGTTGTCTTGTGCAGAGGAAGGGTCAGTACAGAGTCAGTAGTCCTGTTAATGCCACTACAACTAGTGTACAAATCTACATTATGGCAAGAAACACTGAGTTAAGTGAAGACAAAAGACCATTACTTTTAAGAAATGAAAGTAAGTCGGTCTTAAATATCTCAAGGTCTCAAGATAACACATACCATTGCAATTCACAGATTTGTAATACAGTACTGGATAATTTTCCTCAATAAATATTTGACTGACTATAATTTTGTGTTGCATTTAAGTTGTTTTCTCTACTCTTAGGACTTATCTGAAAATTGGATGATGTTTTAGGTCTTACAAATGCAGAACTATAGACCACACTAAAGGATTCACGACCTTCTGTCTGCCGCTGCATGCCAATTTAAATAACTATTTCATACTGAAAAAAATAAGTCACCAACAGTCTTATTTTAAGTGGGCCTTACTGCACGAGGTTAATGTTGATTTTTAATAATAATGAATTTGTATAGTGCTTTTCCAGACACCCAGATATGCTTTCCATTGACTCCACATTCACATCCGAGTACTGATAAACCACATCAGTACCCAGTACCCTGGGGCAGATTGATGGAAACGTGGCTGCCAATCTGTGCTAACGGCCTCTCCGAACACCACCAAACATTCATTCACATTCATACAAGGCGAGATAGGTTAGGGTCTTGCCCAAGGACACCACAACAGACCAGGATAGAGCAGGGTTCAAACCGCCAACCCTCTGGCTATTGGACCACCAGCTCTACCGCCTGAGCCACTGCTGCTGTTAACTTAAAAATCATTCTGTTCGTAGCATCCCCAGAATGATGATGGTCGAACTCTTTGACTGATGTGTCATGAATTTATTTAATCCAATGCACACCGTTAGAGCCATGTGCGACATACAATAAACAATGAATAAGATGTGATTTACATATTGATGTCAGAGAAAACTTTTAACTGAATAACTCTTTCCTTGTATGATATGAACTCATAAGTGCATTTTTACTCTAACAATTTTATAAACGTATAAAAGAAAGCAAAACGTACAATACATAACAATGGTAAAATAACTGCCATATGTGGCTAACGCTATGTAGTATATAAGCTAGCAGACGTTAGCTTGATCCTTCAGTTCAAAGAAACGATGAACATGAAATAAATGCAATTTCATTTATACCTTGTTCACTCTCAAACTGAGGTGCTACGATCCTTACAGGTGGAAGATCATATTGGTTCTTGTGTGTGTGACGAAAATCCTTCTGTTGCACCCAGCATCCATTTTTACTGCAGACAGATGTGGCCATAGACTGTATATTATGGACAAAGTGACCGTGACGTCACCCATTGGTTTCTGAAGGGTCGTTTTGAGGCCAATCAGGTTGTCACTTCCTGGATGACATCTTGCAGCCAAAAACAGGATATAACCACATTTGGACAAATGGCAGCAGGGCTTATGAAGCGTTAATGCCAGGGGACTCATGGGAAGCTAACATTAGCCGCTAGCTTACTGATGATGTAAAACTTCACACAAACGAAATCATATTACAGTGTTGTTTGTGTAAAAACTTAACCACAGCTGCAGTCGAGTGTATGTCATGTATGACTATGAGCATATTGCATGAATAAATAGAAGATATGAAGCTCTGAATCGGTCTGACTTTGCTATAGTGAGCTCCTGCTATAGCGACATGTCAATCAAACCTCAGCATGACAGTTATTTGTTAGATTATTTGCCGTGACATCTTAATAATGAAGCAAAAAGTTAAGCAATGTGATGGTCCATTCTTACTAGAGGGTCCAAATAAAACGTTTGAGACCATGATGACCCATGAAAAAAAATTATTTGCTTAGTATTTTCAGATAGAATCACATGTGTCTCAATGGGGAAAAAAGCTTCTTGAAGCCGGACGATCGGTTCCCCCGTGGTCAAGCGGTGGAATTACAGCCTAAAGTTACTTCCACATTGACCTCACTGAACAGCCCCGGTCGTTGCCCCTTGGATGTGGCTAATGTAAGCTACTACTTCCAGTTTCAAAATAAATGCTCAACTTTCAAATACCATATAAACTCTGTCTTAACATGTGGCAACATTAAACATAGTTTAACAATAAAGTCAAAACAAATGACACTTAAGGGGTTGTTAACAGTTGTTTATCACTCATTTTGGTGTGTATTATATTTGTATGTAACATAGACTGTTACTGAACTAATACCTATACGTTTCAGATTTCCACTGTAAAATTAATTCATTTTAGATGTGCAAAACAGACTAGTGGAAACAAGGATGACAGAAATATTACAATACCCTGTTGGATTCACCCTGATAACATTTAATTGTAATGTTTGGTTTCACCAGGTGGAAGGTCCACGAGGCCTGCATGTTGGCACTGGGTTCAGTCAAAACCATCATCACAGAGAACGTGAAGAACGGACGCATCCAATTTGACATGCACGGTTTTCTGGCCAGCGTCATCCTGGCTGATCTCAACCTCGCAGGTGAGTCCAGAACAAAACTCCTGCTCCGTAATTTTTGATTCCTGATGGTTTCTTGTCACTGCTGCATGTTTTTTCCTGACTGAATGATCATATTTTTTTCCCCTCTGGAGCAGCAGCGTCTCCGTTCCTCCTCGGTCGGGCTCTGTGGGCGGCAAGTCGCTTCACGGCGGCCATGTCTCCAGAACTTATCCAGCAGTTCCTCCAGGCCACCGTCAGCGGCCTCCACGACAGCCAGCCGCCCTCCGTCCGCATCTCGGCAGTCAGGGCCATCTGGGGGTGAGCGACCCACACGTTGCCCCTGCATCTACAGGCCCTTAAAGTCCTCCGGTGTCTTGAATTCAGTGTTATAAGGCCTTACAAGTCCTCAGTTAGTCTTAAAGTCAGATTTTAATCACCATCACCACAGATGTTTGATTTAATGTCGTTTTTCATGTTTGAATTGCTTTTTGTCATATTCACTCAAGTCCAAGTTCAAATTTCTGAGCTTTAAACCCACAAGTACAACAGAGTATAGAATATTTGACCTTTAACTTTGGGATTTGCATGTTTCTGTTAGAAAATGTATCATGTTCATTTTGTTGAATATATTCTGTTCATTTTATTATACTACAATTAATTGAAAAACGCAAAATTGGTAACTCTTCATTCATACACATCTGTTTTAAAAAAAAAAATCACACTGATCACATTTGTCCCTTGTTGTGAGGGTTGTGTCAGGAAAGGCATCCCACGTAAAAACCTATGCCAGATCAAACATGCGAATCATTGGTGTTTTGCTGTGGCGACCCCTGAGGGGAGCAGCCGAAAGGAGAAGAAGATTCAGTTCATTTTAGTTTAGTTTAGTTTAGTTAAATTATTTTTTTGTATTATTTTAGTCATTTTCTTGAACATTTTCTTGCTTTTTGTCAGTTTTTGAGATTATTTTGTGGAATATTTTGTTCACTTTATGCTCATTTTGTGAATTTTGTTTATTTGGTGATTATTCATAATTTTTATTTTTAAATGCCCTGTTTTGAATTCAAAAAGTAAAATGTTCTATGAGCATTCATTACAGTTCTCAAAGTGTTAATATTATGGATTAATCACAGATTCTGACATTGAAGGATGACATGTATGAAACTCAGTCTTAAGTTTGATTAAAATTAATATATAAAGGTCTTAAAGGTCTTTAAAGTTAAATGTGTGATACCTATAGACGACGCTGCTCTGTGAAGAGATCCCAAAGAATGTCATGTGATGTCTCAAACCTTTTTCTTTGTTAGAATGCTGTTTTTCTGTCGGACTGATTATAATTGGCTAATGACTAGAATGACATATCCTGGCGTTTGCACAGGTATTGTGATCAGCTGAAGCTTTCAGAGAGCACCCACATCCTGCAGCCCTTCCTCCCCAGCATCCTCGAAGGCCTGGTCCAGCTGGCGGCACAGTTCAGCTCTGAGGTCCTCACCCTGGTCATGGAGACGCTGTGCATCGTCTGCACTGTTGACCCAGCCTTTACCACTAGCGCCGAGAACAAGATCTGCCCCCTCACTATCGCCATTTTCCTTAAATATAACAATGGTATGACTACATCCCTGACAGACATCATGTCTGAAACTGTCCTGTTAAAAACAATACATTTTCTCGTACTGAAAAACGAGTTTAATTTTGATCCATTAAAAAACAAAAATTAATCGGAGACCTTGAAACAGCTGCTTTTAATAACATGGTAGTAAAAATACCTACATCCTACCTACACATACCCACATCACTGAAACAGGTGTGCCCAAACTCCACGGCGTGTATTCCTCCGCCGCTTGTGTGTCAAGGAGACTAATCTAATTCAGTTGGATTTGTCTCGTGTTTTCTCCAACTCTGTTTCCTTTCTTCTCAGACCCGGTCGTGGCCTCGCTGGCCCAAGACATCTTCAAGGAACTAGCCCAGATCGAAGGATGTCAGGGCCCCATGCAGATGCGCCTCATCCCCACACTGGTCAGCATCATGCAGGCTCCCCCTGACAAGATTCCCTCTGGACTCTGTGCTGTGAGTAATTACTTTAAAATGTAATCTGAAGAAATTTCCTGGCAGGTCTCTTTCTTCCACCAATGCTACATGTCAAAAGTTAACTTGAATTTTAGACTTCACACTATTTTCACTCTGATTTCAGCAGGTCTTAGAAACTTATAGAGTTATGATATTTTATCTAGTTTAATTTAATTCAGGCTCATTTTAAATTTGTTTTGGAGTTGATGAATCCAAAAAATAAAACTGTACAGCTAAGTGTCATGAATGGGTTTGTAAGAGGACCTACTACATTTGTCTAACATGCAGAGTGCGTGTCCAAGACAGTCTGTCTCATGACTAAAGAATCAGAATTCCTTTTATTGTCATTGCACCAGGAAAGCACAACGAAATTTAAAAGCATTTAGAGCAAGAAATTAAAAATGATGGATGTAAAGACATTAGAGGTGCCCAGGAAAGCAGAACTTACAGGTGGTGTAGAAAACTGCCAGTGTAGTGTGTTTTACATTACGTGGTAGTGATCGACGGATGTGTTTTTCAGAGCCGATGCGGATTATTAGTAGTAAAAAAGGCAAATACCGGTAACCGGTATTTGGAGCGGGTATTCATTTGCAGTAAAAGTGTAAAAATGTTAAATAATACAAACACTTAACTTTGTTGAAATGCCTAAAGCATGTTTATTTAACCAAACAAATAGAAAATAAATGGCTCCAGAAGTGCATGGACCCTAGACTCACAAGTTATTGTAGTAGTCGTGAGCTGCAGAGTTTTTCATGTGACTTTCACACAAACACACACTATTCTCCACATTACATACATTCCCCCCATTGCAAGTACATAGTCTGAACGTTTAGAGCCAAACCGGACAACTAATGTTATGGTAAAAACTAATCAGCCCCCACCTTAGTGTCTTTCACTACAATAAAACAAGCAAATTGAGTTTTTTTACATGCTATCTCTCTCAATCACGCACACATGCTTTTACTATCACAAACTGTTTGACTGTCTATTATCAGCAGCCTTCTTTCAAGTAATTCACGGACATGTTGGGAGGTACATTACCAGCAGCTAATGTTTACTCTGCTCTATTCTGCTGCACACTGTAACGTTAGTGGTAGTTGTGAGATATAGAGCAGTGGGATGTTTATCACAATTTTGGGAGCGTTTTCTGTTTACCTTTGACATGTTTGCTCTCTAGAGCTTGTCCACACGAGAAAATGTTACCTCTCTGCCGTGTGTGTGAGAACACACACACACGGCTTACACATACTGTGGCATGCTTAACCAATCAGATCGCGCCGTGGGCAGAACAATTCTAGAGCCAGGAGAGCGGAAGAGGGGCAGCAGCATCTGAGCCGAAATAACCCAGTTTTTAATTGATTTCTTGATATTGGCCCATCAGATTTAAAAAAAAAAAAAAAAAAAAAACACCAATGCATACAGTGGGGACAATAAGTATTGGGCAACGTAAAAATGTGCAAGTTCACCCATTTAAAAAGATAAGAGAG
>JAQQAE010014266.1:0-12452 GCA_029823295.1 Pseudamia nigra | reverse complement strand
ATAATAAGTAATAAAAATAGCACAATTATACACACACAGAATAAAAAGTAAAGGCATCAAGGAAGAGAAGTATTGCATCAGACTGGATTATGTACAAATTGTACGGGATAAATCTACAAATGGGATTATTTACACAATGCAATGGTGAAAGTGCAGAGAATAACAGGTTTATATTTTAAAATTTAAAATTGAGATTGCACAGCACAGCGGGGTAGGAGTAGAGTGTCGTACAAATATGAATGAGTGTGTGTTTTTTTGTTTTGCTTTTGTTTTTTATGAGTGTGGAGTGTATAAGGACCACATATCACTGTGGGTGATACATTATACATATTATATATGGTCATATATGGTGATATATAATTACGTGGGTAATATTGTGATGTTGACTCCAATTTTAGTTTATTTTACCATCAGATCAATCTGTCGTCCAACTCAAATGACCTGTTTGGTCGTATGTTCTACTCCTGAATTAGAGTGTTTCAGAGAACTACGTTCCTGCCAGTAGCAGGAAATACTCTGGTGATTGACGCCTGGACTGTGGATTTCAACCTGGTACGTGAGTCAGTAGTGATTAAAACAAAATGTAATGATGGCAGTGGTGACCAAGGGGCTCGAGATGCAGACCTGTGACCACGGGGTCACCGGCATCACCGCTGTGGGCACTTGAGCCATTAACCACTCAGATGCTCCCCGGCGCTGCACAGTGGCTGCCACCGCTGCCCCAGGGGATGATGGGTCAAATGTGGAGAAGAATTTCATGTTTTATATGTTTTACTGTGGTTCAGAAGTTTCCAATCACAGGAAATGTTTGCTATGGACCGCACGCAGTGAAGTGGACGTGACTCGTCCCTCTGTTGGTTTTGTATTTTGATTGGTAAGGAAAATCAAACGTCATGATGTAACACGACGTATTTGGTTGGACGACAAATTCCATCAAATCTGCTGTGTCATTCATCCACTGGTCAACAGAGATTGTCTGTTTCCTTTAAAATCGTGATATTTAGATCCTACCTGCACAGGCTGACGTTATGTTTTTATTGTGCTTCATTTAATTGATTTGTGGTCATGTGACCTGACCCTCACAGACGTCTGAGGTTACAGCACACTCCTCTGAAATTGAAAACACTACACACAGACTCAGAAGTTCAGAATCACAGGAGATGTGCTCCAAGTCTCTTAAACATGATGACGTCACTTCCTCTTCAATCTTCTTCAGTCAAAAGCTGGTGAAAATTCAGAGTCGACTACTTTCTCATCTGGAGCCACGTACGTTCTATCATGTTTCATATTGAAGAAGAATCCAATCAAACCCAACATAGCTTCCATCAATGGTTTGATTCTATCAAGGACCGAAAATGAAAAGAACTTTATAATGTAGATCTGAGAAATAAAATACTTCTTTTCAGTCGCGTAGATGGATAGAAAATGAATTTCAATGTGATTGAGTCTGAGAGCAGAAGTGCTCAAAGAAGCTCTTCAAACAAGCTCATAAACAAGTAGCTAAAATAAAGTGTCTGCGCGAGGCCTGACAAATCCTAAAATATCCCGCCTGTGTGTCCAGCTGCAGAAAAAACAACTCTATTATTCCCTCTTTTCTTCTCGGCTTCTCCTGCACCTCCTTCAACAGCCACGGAACATGTGAACAGATAAGACCTTTATTTATGTGACTCTCATTTTCTTGTGTCTCGGCTCTACATGACGAACAATGTGTGCAGCGGCGCCGACAACTCTGTTTCTGATTTTCTTTGTCATAGTCCTGTGGATGGGGTTCACATCTCCTCACACATCTGCTCCACGGCTGGAAACTCACTCCCTCCACACACCAACGCATCCTCCTAACAATCTCACTTTGAAAGATCTGACGTGTTTCGTTGGCCTCAAACAAAAAAAAAAATGAAGAAGCACACCTTCGACCAAGAATAATGATCAGAGAGATCAACAAATGAAACCATTTCCCAGAGCTCTCCACAATCAATGATCGAGTGTCAGAGGTTTGTCTGACCCACCCGTTAGTAAATCCTCATATAAAATACTACGGCTGTTAAAATTAACACGTTAATCCAGATGAAACCATTTGCATGATTAATTAGATTAAAATTTTTCATGCGATTAAAGCGTTAACACAATTAACGCACAATAACTGATATGTGAAGTAAATAGTGGTGAAATCTTCTGGTCCATTTGACCCACGTCACTGACAACTTCTTTATTATTTACTGCTTCAAAGTCAGTTTAAATGTAAAAGTATAAGTCTTTACACGTTTTGACACAAATGATATTAGTTACTGATGAAAACAATGAACCAAAAACATGTTGATCAGAACATTCCAGAGGTTCTGTTAAGTTCTACAAAGCAGCTGGAATTTACTTTAATTACACAAGTTTAAATTACAGCAAAAATATACATTTTAATGGAAAATAAGTCATTTTAGTTGAGTGTCTGTATCACCTTATGCCATGAGTGTTTTTATTCCCACAAAGTGAAAAACAAATGGGTATTAATCAGGATTAATAGAAATTAATCCAGTGACCCTGTGATTAATTTATATTAATAATGAGTGGGTATTAATTGTGATTAATCAAAATTAATGCAGAGTCACTGTGATTAATCAGTTTAAACATTTTAATCGTTTGACAGCCCTATAAAATACACAACTTATTAATTTGACAAACGTTGCACTTTCTGTGCATCGACCAGTTCAGCTGCTAAACATATGACATGCGTGAATCTTTGACATGTTTCACAGCAGTAGCTTCAAAATTTCAAATGTATCATGAGGTTAAATTAACTCTATCGAGCTTTGAAGTTGAAACAATGGATACGATGAGTCGAAACAGAGCGATTGTCATGTTTTCACAGTGACACATGTGAAGATGGAGAATCGTTCGACACACACTACCTTTGTCCTCGTCACACTCATCTAGTAGAACAATGAGCTTTTAGCTTGTCTTCAGCTTCTCCCTGTAACATCTGCAGCTTTCAGCGTCATACTAGCGTCTGTCTTTGACACCAATGCTGTCATTTCATCCGCCATCAACTCCAGTCCTTCCAAATAAGACTACAGGAACTAAAAATGCAAGATTTCACTGAAAAAGATTTTTACTTTTGTACTTTGCCCACGTATTCAACAAACGTAAAGTGTAGAATGAGCACTGAGGGTTAATATGACATGATAAACACACACTGCAGATGGAAAACATGTATGATGGAGGCGTAGGTTATAGCTCTGCAGGACAGAGGTTTTTGTGACACTGCGATGTCAGGGACACGTCTGGTTCTGCCGGTGCCGTTAAAAAACAGTTTCAATGTGAGGCCACGTGACGCTGCCTTTGCGACAAACTGCTCTGAGGACGACTCGTCCATTCATCCTGACAAGTAAATATCGTTACAAACTGCCGCGACACGGTGGTGCAGTGGGTAGCACAGCTAGAAGGTCCCCGGTTCTATCCCGTGGGTTCTCCACAGGTTCTCCAGCTTCCTCCCACAACCAAAAACATGCACTAGAGGTTAACAGGTCCCTCTGAATCCATACCCATAGGTATGAATGTGAGTGTGAATGGTCTCTATGTGTCAGCCCTGAGACTCATCCCCGCCTTCACCCCAACACACACACTTATTAACTGCTTATCTTCTAGATTCTCGTCTAATTTCTCTCACTTATTAAAGGTGCAGTCAATGATGTTGAAACTAGCTAGCAGCTCTGAGTTCATGGCCAACCAATATAAATGATTAAACAGGCGACCTGCCAGTCGACACGGCTCATAACCTCACAGTTGTCAATGTGGTACGTTCTTTTTCTTACCTGTACCAGGTGTTGAAGGAATCTGAAATGCAGGCTGCCTCTCGTCAGTCATCCCGTGATCAGATCACATACAGATGCTAACTACTGCTATGACTGTTTTCATGTGTGAGAACATGAACTTGTGCAGCTACGTGTCAGGTCCGAAGCTGTGTTTATTGGCAGGTCACTGTGACAAACCGTGAGCTAAGAGCTACATTCCCAACATTGTGGACTGGACTTTTAAAGCAACAGATGAAGCAAATTTAGCAGATGGCAAAGAGAGCAACAAAATCCAACACCGGTTCGTACGGCAGCTGAAAACCCAAGCGAAACAGTGGGATGTGTCTAATTGCTGAAATTTACCCTGTTGTGGCAGATATATGATTTTTTTCCCAGGGAGGCACCAAAACTGCAGTGGGCCTGATACTGACCCAAACCACTGAACTGGACATCAGAGGAGATGGTTCAAATCCACAATCTATCAAGTTCAATCGTCTGACATCCCACATGTCACCTGACACACCACAAACAATCGATTAATGACTAATTATTCAACATGTAAACTTGTTATATGGTGAACAAAGGGTCAGTATTGATTCATTTCACATTTCACTAGTTCCACAAAACTGCGTCAAACCGTAGAAATGTAATTGTGTAAATGTACTGAAATGTGTTTCTCTGGGGCAGACATGTCTAGACTGAACGATGCTTGATGATGTTTTTCACAAAACATTATCCCTGTTATTGTGTGTGAAAAGTCATTTGCCATTTAAATGATAAATCCGCTTCACCACCACAAAATCAAAGCTATTATCAGTGATTAAAAAGTGTAAATGTCTGGTTAATGCTGGACATTTTGTGCTTGCAGCTCCAACAATGTGACAGATTAATGGACCAGCTGCAGAAGGACGCAGACTGGATTTAATAAACTGATTTAAGATACCTACCGTTGATGTGTTGAGTCAGATTTCATCTCAGTGGTTTTATCCAAGCTTCCAATTTTAACAAGTGTAAATTTACAAAGACCTGGTCAGAACTCGATGTAGAGGCCTCTTGTAAAGTACAAACACACAGCACAAGGTGAATTTTAATCAGGGACATCGTCCCCAGAATATAATCATATCCGTTGAACATTAAAGAACACCGATTTCTAAAAGAGTGTCACATTTTTAACAGAGCTTTTGAAATCATAGTTTCATAAGTTATTTTTATTATTATTTGATGAAAAAAATGACCAGGGTCAGTATGATGAACCCTGATCCAGAAGATCTGACCTTAGTATTCAGACCTGACACACACCACCGCTCTGTGTGAACTGAAGTTCAGCTAATAGTCACTTCAGAAACAATTTGAGGCACCATATGTAAAAGAATTACAGGTCGACCCGTTATCGTCCAGGCTGATTATCAGCACCCATATTTGGAATTTTGGTGTATATCGGTATCAGTGTTTTTTTAATCTGACGGGACGATATCAAGAAATCAATAAAAACTGGGTTTTAAAAACTGACCTCTCTCTCTCTCTTTCTTTCTGCCACTTCTATCTCCAGCATTGTTCCACCCACGGTGCCATCTGATTGGTTAAGCAAACCACAGTATGTATAAGTGGCAGGCACACACACACACACACACAGCGGAGAGGTAAAGTGTTGTCATGTGGAGAAGCTCTGTAGAGCAAACACATGTCAAAGGTCAACACAGAAAACTCTCCTGAAATTGTACTAAACATCCCAGTGTCAATATGTCACAACGACTACTAACGTTACAGTGTGAAGCAGAATAACTTAAGAGTGAAGTAAACATTAGCGGCAGCTCTGCTAGCTCGTAGCACCTCCCAACATGTGTGTGAAATACTTGAAAGAAGCTACTGATCATATACATACATGAAAAACTCAGTTCACTTGTTTTCTTGTAGTGAAACACGTTAAGGTGGAGGCTGATTAGTTTTTACCATAACACTATTTGTCTGGTCTGGTTGTAAACACTCAGTAGACTATGTCTTATCAATGGGTTGAATGTATGTCATGTGGAGAATAGTGTGTGTTTGTGTGAAAGTCACAAGACAAACTCTACAGCTCACGACTACTACAATAACTTGTGAGTCTAGGATCCATTTATTTTCTATTGGTTTGGTAAAATAAACATGTTTTAGACATGTAAACCAAGTTAAACGTTTGTATTATTCAACATTTTTACGCCAATTTTACACTTTTACGGCAAATGAATATCAGCTCCAAATATCAGTTTTCGGCCTCCTTAACTACTAATAATCAGTATCAGTCCTGAAAAACCCCGATCACTAAAAAGAATCATGTCAAAAACTAAAGAAATGTGTTTAGCTGAGGTGAAGGATCGTCGATGGACATGAAGCAGGACGAGGACGTATAAAGTCCTCAAAAAGTTTGACAGGTTCCACAACTGGACAGAGAAGCACAGGGAACATTTAGAAAACATGACGTTCAGTTTAGTATCTGTTTATAGTGAATTGATGTGTGATGTGTGAGTGGGATCTGTAACTGTACTGTGCACCAGAACCATTAGCACAGTCAAATTACATAAAAATCACTGTATTCAGTTTGTGGATTTATTCCTTATATCCTGTTTCAGAACAGGTCAAATGTCCAGGCACCAACTTGTCACAGGTTTAAGTGATTTAAGTGAAAGTCATAGTAACCTGAGTCATTAACACCCCCCCCTTTTCCCGCCTCATGATTCAAATAAATATATACAGTCATCACTAATGAGCAGAAAAAATGTCAGTTTAAAAGCTAAGACAAAGAGTCACAGTTAGTTTGAAAACTGTTGGGTGTAAAAATATGGCATTAGAAGAACTAGACACACTTGACGTCATCCACAAGACGCTCGATCCGTTTCACTGCAGCTTCAACAAAACCAAAACCCAAACGTTTCACCTCCGTCTCACTGAGTCTCTCAGAACGAGGTGAAATATTTAAGGAACAGAGACGCACTGACAAAACCAAGAGGCGCTTTACGATCTTTACCACAAAAAACAAACTCAGTGTCAAACACAAACAGTGTGTAACGAATCCCACACAGGGTCAAAACGACTCACGTGTGGTGCTGTGAAACATTTCTAATTCCAAAGACAAAGACCTCGACAGTCACAACTAATCGATGTTTTCATGCAGCAACATTTATCTTCCTGATGCTGCTCAGTTGAAAAAAAAAGCCTGGCAGAAAAGGTTTTGCTTTTGAGAAGCACTAAGTATCACAGTGAGAGAAACAAAGCCCACTGATGTGATGTGATCTGTCCGCAGAGCACGTCACACTGCTGAGTATCGACATCCTACCTGCACCTCATCTGTTTGCCTTCCTGATCTGTTCAAAGACACAGGTACAGGCTGTTCCCCACAGAAGCCACTTTATTGGTTTTACTTTCACGTCACATGGAGAGTCGAGGTATATGTAATGGACATGAAAAGAAATGCATCTGAAATGAATTAAGTTACTTCCATAAAAACCTGTCGCCTGTCAATTAGTCGGGGGAAGAACAGGCAGCGCTGATGGTTGCATTATAAGTAATGTGATGAAGGTTTTTTTTTCACATCACAGACTCCACTCATTTCACTTTGCAAAGCGTATATTTAATAACCAGACCAGAAGCCAAATAGCAGGAAAATAAATGGGGCTGCATTGGCTTTTTGTGAGACACCTACAGTACCTCGCATCTCTCACCCTTCACAGATAACTAGACAAACTGATGAGGGATGGTAACACTGTTTATCCATCCTTCTGTTTATCCAACCAAGATCCGCTGATCAATAGTCATTCAACATGTCGGGCTCTCCCAAATCATCCTCTCCCAATCTCCGAAATTGTCCATCTGTTGTTCTTCCTTTGGTCTTGTTTCGTCTTTTTCTTTTGCACACCTATTAATTTTTACGTTACCTCTCTGACATTTTATTACATTACATCTTCCATTATCCAGTTTTCATTTCCATTTTCACTGCCTCTTCATTCCCTCCCTTTCCTTATCTTATTCTTTTATTCTTTCCCTTTATCCCTCCCACTGTTTCTGATTTAGTCTCATCCATCCTCTTTTTCTTACCCACTTCATCTATACCAATCTCTTTACTCTGCTGTCTCTCATCTCCTGCATGCTCCGCAGTAGCTGCCTCTAAGGCAATCAAACAGTGGGAGTTTTCAACACAGCAGATGTGCGGGATGGATGGGAGGATGGATGGAGGGAGGTGGTTGACAGTAAGCTGCACACTGAGGACAACCTACACCTGTCTGCTTCACATCAGAAGAAACCATTTTAAAAAACTATAAGGCTAAAGGTTGACTGTTAGAAAGGCTTTAGAATCTTCTAGATTCTCACCTACAGTTTCTGAAGTGTCTCAGACAATCAACAAAATGACCCCTATATGTTGTTGTGTTTTTTGTTTAAATCATTCTTTACACTGGCCTGCAGTTTTTACTAATATCACCACTGCTTCATGCATAATTTGACACACACCTGATTGTCATCAGTCAAGTAATTGACTTTACTTGTTTTCAGCTACATGAAGGTAGCTGGCACCTGTTTCTTTCTCACATATTGCCTGCCTTCCTTGTTATTCTTATTGTTGCTGCTACCATCCTCCTTAATTCAAGACTGCCAATAAAAATATATGTAGCACAACATAATGTTAAAGCCCCAATAACACACTTACACAATAGTTTAATTTGCAAACGATTCATTGTAATTAACACAGTGTGACTTGTAAAGCTTCGCCATGTGCATAAATGCTGGAAATGACTTCTAGATCTACCACTCATTACATCAAAAGAATATGGAAAATGTATCTAAGGCAAAATAAAATGGAGTTCGAAGGATGAAAGAACAGCAGGCACACTGCAGGCATGTGTTTGAATGAGTGCATGTGTTCGGGCAACATGCTTTTCTGCATAAACACTTACAGGAGTGTGTGCATATTTACGAAGAGAAATATATAAAGATGGAAATTGAACATTGCCTTGCTCTGATATTTAAAGACCTGTCCCTGCTTGGCACTTTGTGCAGACTGGTTCAATGCTGAGAGCTTCTAAATAATCATGAAGATTAGAGAAAGGGAATGTCACTGTCCATGGTGCTGAAAAGGTAAAGACTGGAAAACAGGGCTGTCTCTGTCCATGGTTCTGAAAATGTACAGATTAGGGGAAAAAATGTAAAGACTGGAAAACAGAAATGTCTTCGTCCACGGTTCTGAAAATCTATAGACTGGAAAATAGGGGTGTCTCTGTCCATGGTTCTGAAAATGTAAAGTCTGGAAAACAGGAATGTCTTTGTCCATGGTGCTGAAAACGTAAAGAGTAGAAAAAGGGAATGTCACTGCCCATGGTGCTGAAACCGCAAAGACTATAAAAGCAAATGTTGCTGTCCGTGGCACTGATAATAGAACCACTGGAATCGTTTGCCCCTCCTGGAGCTCACCACAGCATCCAAGTCCTCCTGCCGGTGACACACGCTTGATCTGGCTCTGTCCTCTGTGCAGGTATTGATTAATTATGATTGGGCTGGCGGGTGGCTAGCAACTGCTTTTCATCTGTTAACGCCACCTCCGTAGTTGACGCCACAGAAAGACATCGTAAACATCTAACGAAACGACCTCCAATGGTGGGTGATATTCAACTTTTATGAGGGGATACATAGCATGATGGGGTGGGGCAGCACACAAAACACACAAAACACAAACCCACTCCTGCACATGAACACACATTACCTGTATGGTCTGACGGTTGTAGACTTTGACTACGTGGAAGTTAAAACTGTAAATCCCTTTACGAGGTGCAATGAAATTACTTCTCTCCTCGTCAAAATTCCTCCCAACGTTTACTAGAACCTGAAAGAAAAAAGAAAGAAAGAAAGAAAGAAAGAAAGAAAGAAAGAAGATATCTCATGTTTTTCATTGATAAAATTGCTTCATCCCTGTTACATATATATCAATTTTCATTTACACTTAAAGTCAATGCAAGATCACATAATTGTAAAATCAAATGTATCTACTTGTTAAATAGCATCACCATAAAACAGAATTTGTAACTATGCACAAGCAGCTCTTTAATAATTGAAATGTTAAATTTACACAAAACAAACATTTTCAGTGAATATTAGTTATACATTGAATCTTCTCTTACAGTCAACAAACATAAAAACTGGTTATGCCACATATTGTTATTTCACATTTTCTATTTGGGATCATGTCCTAATTCCTAACTTATTTGAGTGATGGGCTCTGTGAAGGGCCCCCTCCCCAACTACATGCTCTGTTTTATTAATGCACAGGAATAACTCGATGCTTTTATCCAGGCTTTTGCGGAAGGGGAGAGAACTTAATCCATCTTTAAAATTAAATTTTCAATTATGCCTCCTGCAGCCCAATGCCTGGTTTTATGGACGCACGCGAACCGTGGCGTATAATGGAACAGCAGTTTGAGGGGGAATTAACCTTTAACGGCGCGCGGATAGGACCTCGCCCTCGCGACCTGCCGTTACTAAATAATTTGGTGAGATGTCAGGTCCCATATTGTCTCAGATTCAACTCTAAAAGTTGAATCAGGCCTGCACGAGTTCTGAGAAGCTGTTACCTTTAAAAGACACCAGTCAGCAGACGCATGGGACAGATTCAATTCCGTTCACATATTTAATCCTCTCAGCTCTCTGCTGTCCGCGAGACCGTTATCCCGGGGTGCACGAGACCCTGCTGCTCGTGAGCTACGTCGCCCATTTAAACAATTTCCCGGGATTAACTAACTTTTAACTATTTTAAATTCTGCAATATGCTTCGGCACTACAGGAGCGTGTGCACATTTACGAAGTAAAATATACAAAAATGGAAATTAAACATTGCCTCGCTCTATATTTAAAGTCCTGTCCCTGTTTGGCACTTTGGACAGACTGGTTCAGTACTGACAGCTTCTAAATAATAACCATGAAGATTAGAGAAAAGGAATGTCGCTGTCCATGGTGCTGTAAAGGTAAAGACTGGAACACGGGAATGTCTCTTTCCATGGTTCTGAAAATGCACAGATTAGGAAAAAATGACTGTCGGTGGCGCAGAAAATGTAAAGACTGTAAATTAAACTCCAGTTCATATTTCGTTGGTTGCTAAAAATGCATTATATATATATAATTTTATTTTTTTTATTTTTTTAAGCGTCCCTATAAATATGACATATCTGGTGTTCCTGGGTTTGTTCTCATCAGAGTCTGTAACAAATGAAGGACGGATATAAAACTCATTTCAACTTATTTTCTACCCTCGTCAGTCATCTTTTCGTTACAGTGTAGTGTAATCTGTAATCTATGACAATGAACTTCATCTGTTTCATTTTTAGCTACTCTTTCTTTTTGTTTTTTGTTTTTTTTTTCGTTCCTACCCGATCGAAGTAGATGACCATGGTCCGGTTGCTCATCTCGGAAGGCTCGTGGTTGGTGTTTCGCACGGCAGAAAACGCCACCTTGGCGCTGCCGGAGCGCACGGAGATGCCGAGCGCCGTGCCCGTGGGGTCGGACGTGGGGTTGGAGTCGCAGACCACCAGGCATTTCCCCTCCAAAACGATGGGTTCCGTGTCGTTCTGCGCGCAGGCGGCGAGCCACACGGCACTGAGCAGACAAAACGCCAACATAGCGGAGCTCGGGTGGTGTTGACGCCTCGAGCCGCGGCTGTACCCCGGGTCACAGTCAGGTGCGAGGAGTTTCCTGGATTCGACTCGACTGTTTCTCCCCACACGTGTCGTTTTCAGCTGGATTTTCTGTGCCTTCTTGAAAATGACTTTCTCACTATTTCTCACTGTTTCTCAGCGTGTTTCTCACTCCGTTTATCACTCCGTTGTTTGCTCCGTTTTCTCCTCGCTCGACTTTCCGGATTTCACCTTTTTTTCCTCTTTTCTCACTTCTCTCGAGCTTTTCTGTCACTTGGAAACACGATGACGGAGAGTCGCGAGCGGTGCGAAGCGGCACGAGGAAGCAGAACTCATAGCGCGCGGCGGGAGCTCCGTCTGCTCTCTCTCGCGCGCACTTGAATTATTGATATGTGAGATATGAGAGTTTCAAACACAAAAGGCTGGCGAGGAAGGTAAGATGCTCCCACCCTCGTCCCTCTCTCTCTTTCTCTCTCGCGCTCTCTCTCTCTCTCTCTCCCCCGGTAACGGAGACCTATCATCGGATTAGCCCGTGCGCGTCTTCGATATTTTCCAATCACCGCGTGCTGAACGCCCCCTTCCCCGCCCCGTCAATTTATACAGCAAGTCTCTCTCTCTTTCTCCTTCCTTCTTTCTGTCTTGACTCAGTCCCTGCGTCTCCTCTATATCTATCGATCTATCTATCTATCTATCTATCTATCTATCTATCTATCTACAGACGTGAATAAAATTGTTGGTACCCTGTGTTAATGACAGAAAAACCCACAATGGTCCCAGAAATAACTTGAATCTGACAAAAGTAATAATAAATAAAGTTTTTATGAAAACTAACTAATGAAAATTAGACATTGCTTTTGAATTGTAGTTCAAAAGAATTATTTTTAAAAACAAACTCACGAAACGGGCCTGGACAAAAATGATGGTACCCCTAGAAAAGACTGAAAATAATTTGACCATAAGAACATGTTCAACCAAGGTGTGTCCTCTAATTAACATCACAGGTGTCTTCAAACTTGTAATCAGT
>JAQQAE010014265.1:0-12453 GCA_029823295.1 Pseudamia nigra | reverse complement strand
GCTACCACTAACGAGAGCCACAGGTTAGCTCCTAAAAAAGTAACAGTAACATCAGTGGTTTGAGACGAAAGACATGGGGCAAGAGACTGAACAATGCAAAGTTTGATTAAACTCCTTCACTTAAAAGAAGACTGCCACCAACAAACTCCTTAACTTAAAAGACCGCTACCACTAACAAACTCCTTAACTTAAAAGCAGCTTATTACGGTGGAATTATTTACCCAAGGCAACATGTATGATAAGAAAGAGACACGACGGACAGCGATCACTGAAGCGGTCGCTTTGTACATCGATAAAGATACGGTACCATATATACAGTGGAAAAGACTGGGTTTATCCACTTGATGAAAACTACAGACCCCGGGTATGTACTACCTACACACAAGTATTTTGCTGCAGTTGTCCTGCCCCATCATCTGTCATTTGTACTTAGTTTTCTTTAAAAGTAGGGCAAAAAATTGGAAAAAAAAATCGTGAACTGAATTTTTTTGTGGAAAAAAAAAATCAGAGATTTTATTTTTAGGCCATATCACCCAGCTCCACTATCAAGTCAACTCAGTTACATGATATGATGTTACTGAGCATTTTGTTACTTGACATGTTCTCGTCACATGTCGTATTATGGCTTAACGTCTTGTTCTAACATGTTTTGATGCTTTTTCAAGCCAAGTTGTTACATGTATGTTCTTTTTGCAGAGACCCTGTGTGCGCCGATGCTGCTCTCCACATTCAGTCACTTCTCCTTCTTCCACATGGCGGCCAACATGTATGTCCTGTGGAGCTTCTCCAGCAGCGCTGTGTCCATGTTTGGTCGAGAGCAGTTCATGGCCGTTTACCTGTCTGCAGGTATCGAACGTCCGTCACACGCTTACCGAGACACACTCATACAGTCTGACACCGTCTCCTCTGTCCAGGTGTGATTTCCACGTTCGTCAGTTATGTCTGCAAAATGGCCACAGGGACGTTCGGACCATCTCTGGGAGCAGTAAGTAAAAAATAACAGTTTAATGTTTTACTGATGTTAAATCTGTGTTTAACGCCTCCAAGCCAAACAAACCTCCATAACCTGACATAATGTTTACACTTTCCAGCCGCTTTATTATGTACATGTCTAGTAGTGGGCCGGACCTCCTATCTATGATGAGTGGTCCACTGTGGTCATAAGCTCAGAAGTTTGTCAAATACTCAGACCAACAACCATCAAAGTCATTAAATCATCTTCTCCATTCTGATGATCAGTTTAAATGTCAGCAGGTCATCTAGACTGTGTCGACATGAATAAATGAACTGAACTGATGTTTCAGGCAAATTGGTAACTTCTAAACTTAAGAACATGAGTAAAAAACTTGCAGATGTAAGAATGAGTAAAAGAATGAGATAAAGGAACCAAAATGAAAAGAAGCACAAAAAATATAGAAAACCTTAAACAAGTGTCCAGACCATTAATTAAAATAAAATGTTTACTATTAAAGTACTTTGGGTGGAAGACGACTAAAAGGCTATTGACAAAGAACCAATCAGAAGCCTTCATACAAGTGAACTAGGTCAACCACTCTAATGTGACGCTGGGCGACAGTTTTCGTTCCTATCAGAGCTTTGCCTTTAGTCTGGTTTGTTTTCTTACATTTATTGAGTGAACTATTTATTAAAATCCTTCTGCTAAGTTTAATGCGGTTACATTTAATGTCATAGTTTAAATTCGGAACCCCTGAATGTTGCTAACAAGTAGTAGAGTGGTGCAGTGGAAGCATGCTGGGTCCCTAATCCAGAAGCCGACGGATTGAATCCATCCTGTCAGATACATTCTCTTATTTTCATTTCCACTGTGAGCCTATGAGTTGTTCACGGGAATCGTACACAAATTCTACCAGTGACTTTTTCACTTTAAGGAATTCGAGGACGATCAAGCTCTGTTGTCAAAAAAGTAGGTAACGGGCGTTTGTAACGAAGGCTTTAAAAATTAACTGCTCAATTCAGAAGGAGTAAATGAGTCAGTGAGAGACAATATTAAACATTTACACTTGATTCCCACGTCTTTGTCAGTATCAGGTAAGTAAGTAAGCAGTTTGTAAGCCAGGCTCCCACTGGCAACAAATAACCTACACTTTTATTGGCACTTTGTCAATACCCTTTTTGTGGTCTCGCACCCACAGCACTTTGGCAGTAGCCATTGGTTTAGAGCTGAGAGTTGAGGTTTACCAACTCGGTGAAATTGAAATCGTCTCTGGTTTAATGCTGAAATGAAACATTTCTGTTTTTGTTCCAGTCTGGAGCTATCATGACTATCTTGGCCGCCGTTTGCACCAAAATGCCAGAAGCCAAACTGGCCATCATCTTCCTGCCCATGTTCACCTTCACCGCCGCTAACGTGAGTCACTAACCTGCACTGAAACGTTCCATCGGAAACGTTTCCCACCGAAACCAAAAGCTGCCAGGAATGTTCCAGACCGATACTGATACCGAACACGATGTTCTGTAGTGCTACTACAAAAACCCACATTATGACAAGAAACACTCAGTCAAGTAAAGAAAGAACATCAGTACTTTAAGAAATGAAGGTCAGTCAGCCTGAAAAATCTCAACAACTCGGAATGTGTCTCCAGGTGCAGTCGACAAAACCATCAGACTGTCAGCGTTGTGAGTCTGTTGGTTCGACTAAATATCTCTGCAGCAGTAGATCCTGGTCTTCATTTCCTGGGACGGTCGTCATCAGAGACAGTTTCATCATGCTTTGATGGTTTTGTCGACTGCACCCGGAGACACATTCATGATGATGTGATGGTGATGCCCACCTGTCTCCGTTAAGCTCTGCATGTGTCTGCTGTGTCCTTTTGTCCCTTCATTGTGATTTTGTCTGATACAACCTCAGTCCAAACAGTTTGGTCTGTCGTTCATTTGTCCTGATCCGTCCTCTCTGTCTCCAGGCGCTGAAGGCCATTGTTGCCATGGATACGGCCGGTCTGGTGCTGGGATGGAAGTTCTTCGACCATGCAGCTCATTTAGGAGGAGCCATGTTTGGAATGTAAGTCAAACAGTTGGAGTGAAGGGCAACATTTCACAAGCACAGTTCAAACATATTTTTTAAACGTACAGTGTATTGATTGTAAATTATTTTAGGTAACAAACAACACTATTTAAAGGTCTCATAGTGTGAAAACTATGGTAGCAGGTAGTCCAGTGGCGTTACTTCAGGGAGTGTCGACCCTGCCTTCACGAGACCCAGGCTCAGCTGGTTCCGGCTGTCTGTACCCGATTAGGGCCCCTCATTCAGGGATACGAGCACCACTGCCTTGTGGCTTACCATTGGTTTGGGAAGGGCAAAGGGAGTAAACCCTGACAAAAATCTGGAGTGAAGTCCCTAAGGCAGTTGGTCAAACACCGACACCTTCCAGCAACTCCTGCAGTTGCACTGACAACAACTGCGTTGGCTTGTCCTCTCTGTTGGATAATGCCAGCAAGGACGAGAGGGGGATTCTGATGACTGGGCACCCGGGCACTGTGTCCGTCACCCAGGCCTGCGCCATGGAGAGGTCACTCCAGTGTCACTGTCCTAGCGACAGAAACGAAGACCAATCCATGGCGCAACCTACCATAGTCTTTCGAGACTGATGGATGCCAACAAGTGTGAACATCCTTCTTTTTGAGTGTTTGAGGTTTTAGCCCCATATAGAAATGTGATTGTTTTCAAAATGTTTCCCATGATTCTCTCCAGTTGTGGATACTTGATAACGTTGTACATGATTAGCCAAAACATTATGACCACTGACAGGTGCCGTGGCAGTAATGTCCATTATTATCTTATTCCAGTGTCAGTGGGTAGGATGGTAAGAAACAAACACTAGGCTGTGTGAGGATGGAGACAACCTAGACAAATAGTGATGTCAGGACAACTGGGCCAAAGCATCTCCAGACCTGTGGGTGTTGTTGGGTGGTCCTGGTCCTGCAGTGACCTCCCCCCATGAGGAAGCAGGGCAGGTGGGTCTCAGTCATAGTCTGTATAGATGAATGACAAAGTGATGTCATCCATTGGTTTCTGAACAGCTGTTTTGAGACCAGTCATGTATTAGATGACATTTTGGAGCCAAAAACAGGATGTGACCATATTTGGATGAATGGCGGAGGAGCTACTGGAGTGTAGCATGTCAGGGGTCTTATGGGTCAGCTAATGCTACCCACTAACTTACTGAAGCGGTAAAACTTTACCAAGCATTGACAAACACTCAGTCGAGTGTATCTCAGAGAGAACAGATACATTGTAGCTCTGTGGGAGTCTACGGTTCCCCAGTGGCCAACTGCAGTATTACAACTTTAAGTTACACATCAACCTCACTGAACAGCCCGGTCATTACCCACCGATCTCAGGTCAGTGGAGTATCTAACAAAACATTACACCACATACTATTGTGTAGGTTCCCCTTTTGATGCCAGAATAGCTTTAACCCAAGACATGAGCTCTTGCAGACCTCTGAAAGCTGCTGGAATAACTGGCAATGAGTAACTGTTTCTTGTCGTAATATGGATTCATACAGTCATCGTAGTAGCACTAATGGGACTGTTCCTCTGCACAAGACAACTGATGATTTAAACCTCATTAAGAGATGACACAAAACCATTCAAAATAACTACAGGTGAAGCTAAATGTGTCAACTTTGAGCAATTTAAAATCTAAAACATGTTCTGGGTTCCCCTCCTTGAATTTCCAGCTTATTATGGTGGAGGGGTTTGTGTACCTGGGTGATCCCAGGAGCTATGATGTCGGGGCTAATTGGTAGTGTCTTCCACAACAAATTGGTTCTAGGTCCGAGGTCAGACTAAGAGCAATTCAGAAGACCCTTATGACTATGTCTTCCTGTGGCCCCCCCACCTGCAGGAAGGGTCGTAAGGGTCCGGTGCTGTGTGGTTTGGGTGGTGGCTAAAGGTGGGGCCTGGGTGGTCCAATCCCTGGTTTCCAAAACCAGCTCCAACTGGGAGGAGGCCCTGGGGCAGACCCAGGGGGACCCCTCAGAGGAGCTGGAAGAGGTGGCTGGGGAGAGGGAAGTCTGAGCTTCTCTGCTCAGGCTGCTGCTCCTGAGACCCTGACCAGGATAAGAGGAAGATGATGGATGTTCCGGGTTGTTCGCTTTTTTTGTTTACTGCATAATCCTGTACATGTTCCTCTACAGCGTGGACGTCTTCATTGTGAACAAACACTGAGGGAGAGGGTGTATCCAGACTTTTGACTAGCGTGACCGCTCATCCACATGTGCCGACATTGTTTATGACCTTTGGTTTTGTCTTTGTCGTCTCATTCAGTTGGTACATCCTGTTTGGTCATGAGCTCATCTGGAAGAACCGCGAGGCGTTTGTCAAACTGTGGCATGACCTGAGGACGCGACGTGGGCCAGGCGGCGACCGAGGAGGGTCGGCGTAGAAACACCGGGGCTGATGGGAATGTAATGTGTATAAAGTGTACAGACTAATGAAGCTAACTGATTCTGTCCATATTTATTGTAAAGAATTCAGAGTTTTGTTCACTTTTGTCTATAACTAAAAATAAACATTTAATAAGTCATTGTTTATTTCATTCAACATCATCTAATGTCCTGTTTCCCAAACCAAGGCTCCAGACCCGAAGCAGGTCACAAAACCTTATTTAATGGGGCATTTTCTTTTTTATACATTTAATCTGAATAAACGGTAAGCTAGATAGTCATGAATTCAAATGACCAAGACATAGAATAAAATGATGAAAGTGAATGGGAAAAATGAAATGATAAAACTGAGTAAAAACTAGAGAGAAACATTAAGAAGACACAAAACAATGACCAAAAACAATAAAGAAAATGAAGTAAAATAGCATCCTAGTTTAATTAAGATGATAGACAGATTTTTGTCTGTAAAAATCCTGCTTTACATTATGTTATTGGTGGTTGGTTTAATTATTTTCATTTTATTTGCTGTTAAATAAGGTGAATCAATAGGTTATCTTACATGAAAATGTGATAAGTTATAAAATGTAACTATTCTGTCAGTATCGTGTGTTTTCATTTTAGTTCATGTTGCATATGTCATTCATTCAGTCAGTTTCTCCGTCACTTGACCCATTTTCACTCAGCTGCATATTTCGTTTTTTTTTCACCTATTTTGTTCATTTTCTTGATCTTTGTCTTTTTAGTTGATCTTTTGGAGTATTTTGACTATGTCTTAGATAAAACCTCTGAGCATGTGTCCATCCATCAAAATGACCCTGATAACCTCATGAAAGGAATATTAATCCCATTTATGAACATGAAAACATCTAAACTATTTAACATGACCACATGTATCTCAGTTGATTGAACATAGTGACATTTAATAAATGGATCCATTTCATGTTCTTACATTTTTTTGTACTTCGATTTTGAGGTTAATACTGTATAACTGTTCAACCCTATGAGGAAACTGGATTACTACAGCAGCCTCAAGAATAAATAGTGATTTAAAAATCACTTCAAAATATGCATTCACTTAATATAAGAAATAATATATTAATATTAAAAATACAGATTAGTGCAGAAGCAATTTGCAACATTAGGATTTTATCTTAGGTGTAGCCTAAGTCATTTAATTTATTTTTAAAAAATGTTATAATTATGGGCAAAAAAAAATTCACACTCTAATATTCCATTGGGCGTCTTTAGTTTTGGTTACGCCATGCATTCACAGTGTCATCGTTTTGTTGAGTTTCTCCAATATCGTAACAATTATTTCTGTCCAGAGTTGTATTAATTTTCCTCCAGATCATTGACAATGAAGAGTTGGACACTGTGCAAAGTCTTCTCCACACATCCCATAGATTGTCAATGGGTTTAAGGTCTGGACTCTGTGGAGGACAATCCATGTGTTAAATGATGTCTCATCGCCCTGAACCACTCGTTGACAATCAGAGCCTCATGAATCCTGACATTGTCATTTTAGAATATGATGTGTTATAACATATGATGGAATAACCTGGTCATTCAGAATATTCAGGTAGTCCGCTGACCTCATAACGTTGCTGAATCTAGACCTGACTTACTGCAGCAACCCCTGATCATAGACTGCCCCCACAGGCTTGTACAGTAGACACTAGGCATGATGGGTGATCACTTCTTACCCTGATGCCCCATCACTCTGGAACAGGGTAAATCTGGACTCATCAGACCACATGACCTTCTTCCATTGCTCCACAGTCCAATCTTTATGCTCCTTTGAGTTCCTTCACATTGTGTGTGAAATGCTCTTACTTTCACTATTAAATATATACCTGAGTTCTACTGGAGGTTTTATATGATTTGATTTCACCAAACGTTTACATGATAAATGACCACAATCATTTAAGATGTTTTCCGATCACATTTCTTCCTGTAGATGATGGTTCCTCAGTATCGTTCAAGTTTTTAATAATGCGTTGGACAGTTCTTAACCCAGTTTGAGTCATTTCATCAATCTCCTTAGATGTTTTCTTTGATTGATGCCAATTATTTGATTCTTCTGAAACAGATGAACATCTTTTCTACAGGCTGCGTCTTTGACCTGGTTGTTTCAGAAATGAGAAACTACTCCCTGCATCAGCTAGGGTTCAATAACTTAAATAATAACAGCTGACGACCTGAATATACTGAATGTCCAGGTTATTCCATCAGTGGATTTTTTCTTCCCTGATGGCACGGGCATATTCCAAAATGACAATGCCAGGATTCATCGGGCTCAAATTATGGAAGAGTGGTTCAGGGAGCATGACACATCATTTTCTCACATGGATTGACCGCCACAGAGTCCACACCTTAACTCCATTGAGAATCTTGGGGATGTGCTGGAGAAGGCTTTGCACAGCGGTCAGACTCTACCATCATCAGTGCAAGATATTGGTGAAAAATTAATGCAACACTGGATGGAAATAAATCTTGTGACATTGCAGAAGTTTACCGAAACAATGCCACAGTGAATGCGTGCTGTAATCCAAGATAAAGGCATCCAACGAAATACTGTATTGGTGTGTGACCTTTTTTTTGGTGGAGACTTTTTTTTGCCAGAAAGTGTATTACATGACAGTTATGATGTATAAACGAACTGTCTTATGTGTCTCTCTATGAGACGTTGGACATAGATGGTGCTGATCAATCCACAGACCAGGATAGACTTGCGGATTAAGTCATGATGGTCACACGACTAGGAATCACCTGATCTACGTTGATGGATGTGGACATGAAGCTCAGATTGAGTTTAATGTATCAGGATGTATCATGATAAACCAGAACCCTGGTTTCCATGGTACTGATGTGAGGATAATATCAGGATCATCTCAGCCACTCTGATGGAACCGAACTCTGGCTCACATTAGTCAGACTTGGCCATTTAAGCCTGGATTTTCCAGCTGCTTGGTTGATTGAATAGCCCCCCTGTCAGTTTGTTGTCTTCATCAGTGAATCTCAGCAGCTGGAGTTAGCCACGCCCCATGGTAGTGGGATGAGACTACTGTGAAACTGACCTCAGATCAGCAAACACTGACCACTGTAAAAGTCCACGCGCGCGCGCACACACACACACACAGTGGTTTCGGTGTTTTTCACATGACACTGACTCATTCTGACCTTTTACCTCATCTTTACCAAACCCATGGTTTGGACCTGACATGGTTTGTGTTCATCCAGTTTGTGGATGATTTCTTTTGTATAATTGATTATTATCCCTCGCCTGAATAAAGTTGAGGGTCTGTAGTGCAGACCTCTGTTCATACATTTTGTATGTCTCCAAAGTCCCCAGACCCAAACTAACCAAACTTGGCACATGAATAGTCAGGGTAGGGGGAAGGGATACCTTAACAACCGCCTCCTAATTTACATATTAATTAGGTCACATCATTAGTAAATAAAAACCTATTTGACCTATAGCTCCATAGGTCTATATTTAAGATAGACTGAGATCAAGTGGGAAACTATATTGTGGTCTGACTAGTCCACATCTGAAATTCTGGACTGGAAATCATGGACTCTGTGTGCTCCTGGGGAGAGGAGATGGACCATCAGGCTAGTTGTCAGCATCTGTAATGGTATGGGGGTGCATTAGATCACCTGACATGGGTAACCTGCATAGTTGATTCATGCGTGGAGTTCCTCAGAGGTCTATACTCACTCCACTGAACTTTCTTTCATCTCATTCATTCATTCATTCAGAATTACCCACTGCCGTTAAGTACTACATTACTGATGAGCCTCTCCTGTTGTTACCATGGAGACCAGGCCTTAATCTGCTTCTACAAAGTGAAATATGCAGCTTCAGCTTGCCATCTAAAGCGGTAGCTGCATATTTCACTTTATAGCTTTAAAACTGTAAACTCGCAAATGGTTAAAGTAGAACAGGATAGAGTATACTGCCAGTGGACTGTCGGGTGATGACATTCTAGAGAATAGCTACATTAGTGGGATTGCTGCATCATGCAGCAAACCCACTATTGTCTTCAGTCTGTAATATTCTTCTTCTTCCATGTCCGTACGTTTTTTGTCGTGTATCTACTCCTACATTTTTTGTCTGATTCAAACCATTCACATTTTACATCGTTCATCTTATTCAGGACATCGCTGCTATTGCTTTTCAGAATTCTAACCTTTAAATTTTTTTAAATATGAAGCTTTTTTGACAATTTTTTTCCATAGTAAAGGAATGACGAACTCTAGCAGAATGTGTGGTTACCATGGCAACAGCAGTGCTTTGCTCCTTTGATTACTATTCCACTCAATAGTTAATTTAACTCTTGCACTTTTCCAGCAAGTTCAACTATTTTGGCTCGGCAATCCCACGCCATCTCTTCAGAGATTGAACATTTTCTAGTTTTTAAATCATCCTATTTTTATTTGCTCATCTTTTTTGAAGACATGGTTACATTATTGTTTTAACGTTTGTTGTGATTGTGCTCAGTGCAGAATTGTGGATGTGTTTGAGCTCCACAGTGAAACTCAGACATAGGTGTGTCAATAACAGCGAGTTCATCGACCCACGGATCAGGATCAGAGCAGGTTCATGGACCAGACGACAGAGGAACAACGAAAAAGAGAGAAGAACCACCGGTAAGAGATCATTCACATTCAAACGCCATTTAGAAGCTCAGACTGTAAATGTCCTGGTTGCTTGAAAACTGTTTGATTTGATTATTATTACACTATTTAAAAAAAATGAAAAGCTACAGAAATATTCCCTAAAACTACGACCTTTAGATTTTAAATGCTGTGTCTGAATTTTACTTTCTGTTTTCATCTTGATTGTTCTTTTTGTCACGTTCAAGTTTGTCTTTTATGTCATTTAGTTTCATCATTTACTTATTTTTTTGTTGTTTTTGTCTTTGACGTCATGTTAATCTGTTTTATCTTTTATGTCATTATCATTTTTGTGTCATTTTTATTTTTTAAATAATTTCCATTTTGTTTATTGTTTTCACTGTGTCATTTTTCATTCTGGTTTTTCATTCTGGTCGTTTTGTCTCATCTTTTATATCAATTTCATTGTATGTCATTTTCATGTAATTTCTTTTACACCATTATTTATGTTCATTTACCATACTTTCTGGATTACAAGTCGTGGTTTTTGCATAGTCTAGCTAGTGGAGCGACAAATACATCGAAGCGACTTGTATATTAAAGAATTTTGAGCACAGGGTGTTTGTCACAGTGACAGCTGCTACAGGACACTCTAGGCTTGTGTACCTTCATCTGCCGCATCTGTATTACTGACAATTTAAAATGTAGACATTACCGGTAACAATCATACCTGCCATCAGCTTAACGCCGAACGTGTCGGTGCCTCACTGTCGGTGAGGCTAGGAAGCGAGCCGCGAGCTCTCGCTTCTGGTGTCAAGCGCGCAGCCGCCCGGCCAAGCACTTGAAGCATGTTCCCCGAACAAATGCGACCTGTTCTGCAGAGCGACTTATACATGTTTTTTTCTTCTTCATTATGCATTTCTTGTCTTATTTTGTGCTTCTCTTCTGTCCTACAGTGGTGGTGGACATTCTGTGGTGGACAGTCCCGGTAGACCCCCTCTGTGTTCCATTTGGCGCAGTCCTCATCCCACTCTGGTACAGTCCAGTTTTCGTAGACTCCCCACTGCAGTTCCATTTCTTTGTGGCCCTCATCCTGCTCTGGTTCTGTACGATCCTAATCCTCGTCCTGTGCTTCAGTTCACTCCTGGTCCTGCAGTATGGCAGTGGTCCTGCAAGTACTGGGTCTGGTCTTGGGCGTGGTGTCCTGGTGTCTTCAGTCCAGCTGTACGTCTTCTCAGCTCTGGAAAGTTCGCAGTCAGCTGGAATCTCTCAGTTCATCTCAGCGGCAGTTTGAAGGACTGTGGATGAGCTGTGTGGCCAACTCACTGGGCTCCATCCAATGCAGCCGCTTTAAAACCGTCCTGGGGCTGCCAGGTGAGGACACTGGTTTTCTCTGTTTGTCCACCTGTCTGACTGTTTGGTTGGTTCCACCACCCTGCGCTCAGCACGATGCAGCTACTTCAAGACCATCCTCAGACTGCCATATGAGAACACTCTTGTTTGTCTATTGGTTGGTTCCTCCATGGTGGGTTCAGTACAATGCAGCAGCTTCAAGTCTATCTTTGGGCTGCCGTCCTGGGGCTGCCAGGTGAGGACACTCTGGTTTGTCTCTATGTTTGTCCATCTGTCTGAATGTTTGGTTGGTTCCACCACCCAGTGTTCAGCACAATGCAGCTCCTTCAAGACCATCTTCAGGCTGCCAGGTGAGACCACTATGGTTTGTGTGTCTGGTTGGTTTGGTTGATTCCACCACAGTGGGTTTAATACAATGCAGCCATTTCAAGAGCGTCTTCAGGCCGCCAGGTGAGGGCACACTTGTTTGTCTATTGGTTGGTTCCTCCATGGTGGGGTCAATAGAATGCAGCAGCTTCAAGACTATGCTGGCAGGCGAGGACACTCTGGTGTGTCTGTTTGTGTTTGTTTGGTTGTTTGTTTGGTTGGTTGGTTCCACCTTGCTGGGCTTTATCCAGTGCATCTGCTTCAAGGCTGTACTGGGGTCTCCAGGTGAGATCACTGATATGTTTGTTTTTCCTTGTTTATTTTTTGTCTGTTTGGTTCCTTGGTTGGTCACTGGATTCTGTCCAATGCGGTGGCTGCAGGACCACACCGGGGCAGCTGCGTGAGATTGTTGATGTGTCTGGTTGGTTAATTAGTCTCAGATTCACTCTTTCCAGCCTGATAGGCTGTACTGGGGCTACCAGCTGTGGATTCTGGGAACTCTGCTGCCCTTTTATTGTTATATTTTACTGCAGCCTTCGACGTGGTCAACCATGACATTCTTTTGACACATCTGGAACTATGTGTTGGCCTTAAAGGCACTGTTCTGCAGTGGTTCCACTCTTATCTATCTGACAGGTCTTTTTCTGTGAACATGGGCCACTACAGCTCAAAAACGGCCCCCCTTAGTTGTGGTGTGCCTCAA
>JAQQAE010014264.1:0-12453 GCA_029823295.1 Pseudamia nigra | reverse complement strand
TTTTTTTATTTTTTTTATTTTTTTTTTTTTTTTTTTTTTTTTTTTCAAGTTTTGCCCTCAGGGATAATTTTATTTAGTACTAGATGTATTCAAAACACCATCTATACTTTATTCTTCACATTACTATTTGAAATTTCCATCTAAATCTTTAATAATCAATAGTGTAAATTGTTGGATTACTCCAACACTGAATTTAATTAATTTGTTTTTTTACATTTCACATTATTTTCAGTATAGTTTATTCCGAGCTATACAATATCTAGCAGTAATTTTCTGCTACATTAATAATGTATATATCCTTAGAACTTAAAACTCACTATTTGACCGTTTTATTTTAATGCTCTTGAACCTTTATATGGCAAAGTTTTCAGATTGACCGCATTTCATTACAGATACCTTTAAAATAGAGATCATACAGTACTCTATCATTTAATATGTTAGTAGTGTTTGTTGGCTATAATAGTAATGGATATTATGCAAATATTTCCATGAATACATTCCCCGTAGTTCATTGGATGGTCAGTGCAAATTTCAGTAAAAATTAATAAATTGGTGAGACTTCAAGCACATGATAAACTTTACTTCAAGCGCTGAAGTTTAGAAAAAGGATTTCTTTGATTAGGTCATGTAGCGCAAATTCATGAATTTGCAAATTTCCATGAACTTTTCACATTTTTTCTTAAATTGATGACATGAGCTGGGAAGTCCCAGGTGAGTTTGAATGGAATAAGCCATTGTAAAATTCACTGTATAACCATACACACAATGCATACAGAAAACGATTTAAGTCTGAAGCTTGCTCTTGAAATGAGAACCCATTAGCTCTTGTGTTTTATGGTCAGGCAGACGGGAGCCTCTTGTCTTTTCTCTGCAGCAGGATTCAATATTTGCTCAGTTCACTGGCCAGCTTGGATTTCTTATACATGTGCAACATAAGTAGGATTTAGATTTCAGTCTTCTCAAAGGGGCATATGGGTTCAGCTTCTTTTTCTTCTGAGTTGGGTCTTTGTGAAGGAGTCTTCCAGTTCCCACAAAACCTTTACTCCTATTGGACAGTTTCTCTCAGGGGTCACAGGTCACTGGTGTCCAGGCAACACACCAGTAGGACTGAGGGTTTTTTTGGGGTACAAAGCTGTTGACATGGAGATGAATTAAGATCAAATTCTTTTTCCTCAGTCCTTTACAATTTGACAAGTCCTTTTAACATTTAACTGATTAATTCTACAATCTAGATATTTAGCCAGTTTATAGTAATTTACCTGTTCAAGTTAATCTCCTATATTTCTTTCTGTCCTTTCTTTGTACAGTAAACCTGATCCCCACCACTCCCATTGTGGAGGAGCAACCCTTCCAGGCTGCAGATGGAGGTGCTGGGGTGGTACAGGGGAAGAGCAGAAAACGAGTGTTCCCGGTGCCTCACACCCAGGAACCAAACCCCATAGCTGAGGCTTATGGCTATTGCAACACTCCCAACCGCACAGAGCAGGCCTGGGAGGGTGAGACCTCGCACCAAGACACACGAAATTGATCTCATTTACCCATTTATCAGTCACAGTGTCAGCCTGTGTAATTACACAATCGCAAAACGTTGTCCTTCAAATGCACAGTGTCTGGTGATATTCTGGATTCACTGATAATGAGCAGATGCAGACTAGTTCCAGTTTGTGTGTTTAATCAAGAAAAATACCCTACATTTTCCTTGATAACCACAGCAAGTAGCCACACATTGCAGTATTGCACACAATAATCACAATATGACATTTTTACCAAATTGCGCAATTATAAAAAGTACAAGCCTGTGGATACAAGGCAAGTTTACATTGGGTACACAGTTTATTTTGGAACTCTAACCGTACAGAACAACAACCACAACAATATTTAAATAATGTGTAGTGTCAGTGTGTGAGGTGTGTGCAACCCTTTTAGTCAGAAAGGGAGTTTCATTTTGGAGGGTTTCTATCACTTTATCATTTCTTGTCACCAGTTTCCTGACAAACTAAAGACTGAAATATCAAACTTTCTTCCAGCAAATATGGATTGTTCTGTACACAGGCATCGTTTGTGGTCACACTAAAAGCATGCCTTGTTTCAGCCACAAATGATCCTACCTCTTCAAGGAGGCTCTGATACAACACAAAACACTCACATGAGCCAAGCAAACATGTCCAGGCACAGTATCCTGGAGGTAGTAACACCTAAATGACAGAGAGATGAATAAAAAAAAGACCTAATGTTAACCCCCTTGTGAGTGACATGTGTATGACTTGGGATTAGACTGTACGTTTAGCCAGTTTAGCAAATCAGAACATTCCAACCATACTAAGCTTTTCTTACACTCAAGTATTAGACATTGACCGCCATCAAACTCACTACGCTACTTGTTTCCAATTTAACTGTAGAAAAGGTCACTATTTCAAACTATTAGAACACATAGACAAGTTTGCCAGCCAATTTGATGGGCAGGCAGTGAATAATTGAAATAGCACTAGTAATCAGATTTAGTGTGCCAGGACCTGTGGGATATGTTAATCATGTCAAAGTAATTTCCACTTGATTGCATCATTCATAAAGCTGCAGTGTTGCTGTTTCTCTACAGCACGTAGGCAGGAGACTACTTTTTCCAAAAAAAATAAATAAAAATCACCACACACTGAGGCCACGATAGCAATATCTTTTGCTAAAATAAGTTATAAACACTGATATCACCCATAGGTTTCAGTAGAGCCATTAGGAAGCTTAAACAAGGAACCTCTGGACACTGCCATGTTGGCACCCCAGCCTGTTCATTGTGACACAAAAATGGGCTTAGAGCTGGCGTGTGAATGGAGCTGAGGCTGGATGAGTGAAACCGTAAATCTTCTGGATCACACACACCTGTCAATCAAAGTGCTTATGCCTTTAATTATGCACAAACTTTGGCCTCTGGATTATCTAAATGACCTCTGCTAGAGAGGTGATGGTTTTTGGTGGCACTTTATTTACGTATTTATCTATCTATTTATTTATTTATCTGTTATTTATTTGTTTATGTGTTTCGGGTTATGTTCAAAACATAACCCGAAAAATTATGAGTGGATTTGGATGAAATTTTCAGGATTGTTCAGAAATGGTACAAAGACCAATTGTGTAGTTTCTGGGAGCGATCTGGAGCATCGTCTGGATCTACATGAATTTTAAAGGATTCTTTGCCATTGTGGGATAGATTCATATTCACCCTATAACGCTCAGAAAATTTAGCCACAAAACAAGCCTCTCCCAGATGACTTAGGGCGAAGGCAGGGTACACCCTGGATGAATTGCCACTTCATTGCAGGGCTGACATATAGAGACAGACAACCATTCACACTCACATTCATACCTATGGACAATTTAGAGTAACCAATTCACCTAATCCCTAGTGCATGTTTTTGGTTGTGGGAGGAAGCCAGAGAACCCGGAGAGAACCCACGCAAACACAGGGACACAGTTAACCTGAAATACTTGCTTTTATGTAGATTGCTTGTGTGATGCTGATAATATTCTCCTCTGACAGGTCACAGTCCTGCCGACTATAAGCTGCTGTCTGTCCAGGTGATGATTCGACATGGAGACCGCTACCCCCTCTACTCCATCCCCAAGACCAAACGACCTGCCATCGACTGCACATTGTCTGCCAGCAGGTAGATGGACATATTTCACACAAACACAATACATGTGCAATGTGAACATAGGAAAAATATGGCTCACTCATAGGAGAAGCTTGCAAAAATATTGATGGCATTATATCACAAGTAGAAAACCCTCAAGGGGATGAATTCCATGCACAATTACTTTCTTTGCGGTTCAATCCAGTACAGTGTCATTCTCATAATTGGCACAAGGGTGAGTGCAGGTTATTGAATTTCTTCTACGTTGTTAATTTATTGTGTCATTTTATGCTTATGACAGCTATAAAGACATTCATAAAATAAAGAAAGCACATCAAAAGGTGGCAAATGGTATTCTTACACTTCTCATTCATTCCCCCAGTCTCCAGATAAAGGCTTAAGCCCATAGTTTTAATTAAAGCAAGTCAGAGTAAAGGGTAGAAAATGTCACCAGGATTTAAGCTGGCACTATCTCTTAGCTGTGAGCCCCATACACTGCTGCCTAATGCCGAACAAGCAGACCTGATTGAAAGTGTGTGGAGAGACAGTGATACACAGACAGAGCCTTCAGTGACTAGAGCAGCTTCAGATTTCTGCTGGCTTATTGCAGCTTGTCATAAATTCACAATGGTGCATTTCAAGAGGATATTCTTGGATTCAGCCTTTTATTTAAATTTTGAGGAGTCACTATTTAAGGGAATTCTTCACATATGTTTTAGTGATATAATTTAGGCCTACAACAAATGTCTGTTTGTATTTCTCTTCAAGTATATTCAGAATTTACTCAAAATTTTATCAAACCTTTTGTTTCCCAAAGCTGTTTTGTCTGTCTGGTGCTGTTGGGTGGTTTAGTACATCTGTTCTGCTCTTCTATGGTGCAGATGGATACACACTTTTAACAAACATTTAGATGTGTGTTCTGTGGAGTTGTTGACAGTGTTATCTTGCATGATTAGAGACGATGCTCATTTTGCAGCTCTGGTGTGTCAGAACTGTCACAGCTGTAGACATTTCCAACAATAATCTCTCTATCCTCCCTAATTCATTATGTTCTATTTTCTTGTTTGTGTCTTTCTCTGTGTAAACTGTTTACTCAGGAAGCTGTGTTGCTAGTTCAAACACACTAGAAGAGAGTTGCTGATTTTAAGGTATTAAAATTAAGCCACGCCTTTGTATCTCAGCCTCAGGGAGTCTGAAAGCAGCACTTTGACTACCTGGTTCAGTATGTGTACACTACTGTAGATACTGTGACTGAGCAATGATGAAAATGTTTATTATTAAGTGTGGAACGTGACATTTGCCGAAGTGGTTTTGAATGGTGCACTCACGTCCTCATTTGCTGTATTTATCAATATGACCTTGAAAAATATATTTTTTAACTCAAGCACCCAAGATCACATTGAGTCAATAACTTCATTTTGCTTTTCACTGCAGCCACAGCAGCTTTGCACATCTGAATGGAGGGAACAACATGCAATCTCTGGAGCAGACACAGTGGCCAGACAGTTGCATTTCAGATTGGCACAATATAGTTTATCTGTAATGTACATGTGCTGATTAGAGATATTTCAGATACCGTTGCGCTGTTGAACTTGGACCGGAAGTAGGTCATCCTGCTCACAAGGCTTTTTAAAAATTCATTTAATAAATTGTAAAGCAGTCAGAAATGAGGCTGTTGTTTGAAGTGTCTCTTCTCCTGAATTTGAAATACATTTCAACACAATATACTGCAAACTGTGCCTAGGAAATGTACGTGTAAAAGGAGTCATTTAGGGCCATCTGTTGAACAGAGAATCATATCATACAGGCCTCTGAGGCTGTACCAATGGGTTTGGAATTTGTGCTGCTTTATCCCCTTTAAATGTTCCATCTAAAGAACAATCACATGAAGTGTGCCTTTACTGTATTTTCTGGTCATGGTATCCAAGGTGTGTGGTTTTCCTTCTGTCGACTGGACTGGAAATTTGGTTTGAAGATGTTTCACTACCTGTCCAGGGAGCTTCTTCAGTTCTAGCTACTCTCATGCATACATCCAGAATTTATACTCTGTGGCATAGGACTCCACCCTTTCCTCCTAAAAGGTGTTAGTTTCACCTGGGCCAGGGTCGTTACAGAGTCATTAGGGTCCCTGTTCCTGATCAAAGCAGGGGTGTGGGGGGAGGGTTGTTTCACTCTGTGGATGGTGACAGAAGGAGGGTTGTGAGTGACCCAGGAAGTTGATTGCAGTCTGGTTGGGTAGAGTTCTCAGCACCGAGCGGTAAATGGGTGATAGATGGAGTCTTAGTCCTCCCCCTCTGTTCGGAGAGGGTCTTTCCATATTCACAAAAATGGCTTCCTTCACTCCTCGCTCAAACAACCTATCTTCCCTGGCCAAGAAACGAACACCTTTTAGGAGGAAAGGGTGGAGTCCTGAGCCATAGAGTTTAAATTCTGGATGCCTGCATGAGATGAGCTAGAACTGAAGAAGCTTCCTGGATAGGTAGCGAAACGTCTTCAAACCAAACTTCCAGTCCAGTCGACAGATGGAAAACCACACGTCTTGGATCTGGAAAACAGTTTGAGGGTTTTTTTAATTTACCAATTTGCCAAGTGTATTGCAATTTATTACGGCACTAACACATTTATTGCTAGTGATGATGTATTTTATCAAACATTATGTAGGAACTTAAGGTTAAATACGCAGTCTGTCAGAAACTGAACTGCAAAAAACCAAATACGAAGTCTGCATCTTTTATTAATTATGGAACAAGAGGCTTATTTCCCCAGCAAATCCCATATCTCCACTTCAGCATTCTATGGAGAAATTTAAGTGTGGATGTTCTTATGCTGTAGTTTGCATTTTTCTTGCCTCACTCTAGCCCACACATATTGTGCACACTGCATCGCTTTGCATTTTCTTTGACTACAAAATGAATCAGTCATTTCACTGTCGCTACGAACATTGACTTTTCTCCCTTTTTATTGTGTTGCATCCACCACTGTGTTCTCCATATGCAAATGTTTGGACTTATCCTGAATGTTTGAGTGCAGAAACAAAAGGCTTTAAAGCCATAATGTTGCTGAGAGCTGCAACAATCAGTTCAGTACCACTCTTAATCATTTGTGATTTGAAGAAGTGAGCATTACAGGGGGAATATTAAAAGCCTATTTTATATTTCTGTGGATCATGATGATAATAATAAAGGTATTCATGTTTCTCTTAGAGCAGGGTATAATTACAGGCATCTGAACTGAGCATATGCCCTGGGCTGGAGCTAAGTCCCGTGTGTGTGTGGGGGTGTGTGTGTGTGCTTGTGTGTGCTGGCACCAGCTTGCCGACCTACTGTCTCCGTCTGTGGTTAGCTGAGCTCTCCTCAGCAGCGAACGACTCCTCTTCCTTTTCCTCTCCTTTCACTAATAGTCTTTTTTTCTGTTTTTCTGCACTTGTCATCCCATGTTTTCCTAAACCACCCCTACTTTAGACCACACCAGCTTGTTTCGCTCATCTCCCCTTCTTACTAATCTCTTTCTCTGTCCTGCCCAGTGATGATAATTCCTGCTTAATATAATTGGCCTCTGAAATCTTTGGTTAGCAACAGTCAGCCTAATAGACAGCCAGTCTGGCCCTTTTGTTTCCTGATCCACTGACATCCAACCTTCCACAGTAGCCAATTAAATCTAGATTGTCCAAAACTCCTCTGAGCAAGCTGATCCGCTTATGACAGAGCAGCATAGAGAAGTGGTGGGGATGATGTCTCCAGTCTCTTTACTAGTCTCATGTGGAGTGTGGTGCATTTATTATTACGCAAGTGAATATTGAAGTAATTCGGAGTGAGGAGTGTAAGTGATGGGTGACGAGGACTGCTGATGCAACTTAACAACAAAGCTAAAAAACAGAATTGGGGCAGTGCTTTCAGGCTGTCTCCTTTTTGTCATTTATAACCTGGGTGGTTGAAAATGTCACAGTATGATCAGTCAGTTATGACAATTGGAACCATAATTTAAGGGTAATGACAGAAGGATGTTTTTTATGGTATCTTTTTTGACCAGTTCCTGATCACTATGGAAACTGTGTGCATGCGTTTGTGTGTGTGTGTGTGTGTGTGTGTGTGTGTGTTGCACCCCTCCCGCATCTACTGGCTCCTTTAATCTGAACCAGCTGAGCTGCAGCTCCCACAGATTTGTTATATTGAACTGTAATCTTCAATCATCACTAATCTATTAGATCACGGATGCTCCTCTTCCTGCCCTCATCCCTGTGCTATTGTGCATGTGTTTTTGTATGTATTCTGTCCTTTTGTGTGTATATAACAGTGTATCCAAAGGCAACAAACTCTTTCATCTTTTTATATCTTCATCTCCCATATTCCCACCCACACATATTAAACAGTTCTGTGGAGCAGTGTTGTATAAGAGAGACACCTGGTGGTGAATATTGAGAAGTGTTAAAGTAGTAAGGGAAAGTGTTTCCTTATCTGTTGTCAACAGTAGTGTGACTCATTGGAAGCACTCTGCCAGAATGAGGGTGTCTCGTTCCTTTGCACAGGCAGGATTGGTCCTCTCCTTCTTTGCACTATGTGCATGTTGCCATTTTGAAAATCTTCCTCACCACGTGAAAGAACAACAACCTCTGAGCTGTGACTACAGGCTGATCAATGCTACTTGTGACAAAGACACTTAATTTGTCAGAGACATGTCTGAATTTTGTTTTGTATCACATCAGCTTTGTTTGCAAAAACACACAGGACGTTAAACATTACAAAGAAAACACATACACACTTTACATAATTACTCAATAGAAATACACACACATAAGATGAGCAGAAGAAGGCGTTTACGGCTCCTTACTGTTCCATATTCAGTTTCATAATTGAGTGGTGTACAAAGGAGTTTTTCAGTCTAACTCTATTAAACTGCAGACCCAAGTATCTCCTGCCAGATGGTAATAGTTTGTATTCGGTGTTCAGGACGTGGTTTGAGTCAGATGCTATATTTTTGGCCATTCTCAATATATTATTCTGGTAAGATAATTCATAGAGATTTTGTACAGGTTGACCTACAATCTTTGAACAGATATAAATGCAACCAATCCTCACATTTGTAAAACTGTAATTATAAGGATGAAAAAACTACTGTTTGATACTCACAAATTTTTGCCATTTGATTTCATGCCCAACAACATAGTGATGCAACACAAAGATTTTATTATTGGACGATGGTGATATGTGAGAGTACTTTAAGATAGTCACTTGGTGTATTAATAATGATAATGATGTATCAATTTATGAATGTATGTTTTTGAAGAATTGAATAGAAAAGATTGAAGAATAGAATAACCATAACTTCTGTTTTAAACACACCGCCTTAAAACAGAATTCAATTCAAATCAGTTGAACTGGTGCCCACTGTAATATAAGATCATCTTGAGTTTCTTTACAAATCAAGGCTGAGGCCTAAAGGGAATAGAGAACCCCTAATGTTTTGGAATCAAGGTGGCATCACATCCAGCATCTTACATACAGCGTCATTGATCAAGTGTTTCACGGGAAGTAGGATGTGTGCTGTCACCATAACATTGACCTCTAAGGAGGGATGATGCTGTAAAACAATCCCAGGGATCATTTAAATTTTATGTTTTAAGTTTTATGAATGAGTTTTTGCAAATGTAAAAATCTGAGGTTACATGTTAAAATGAATGTCATGTTAACTTGGATTTTTGTTCTGTCAAGACTGATGTTGCATAATTGTTCCATTTCTGAAGAATACAATACCTGCAAAGGTCTCAGTGCATAGCTGCCTTCAAGTCACTGCTAATCTTGGAAGGGGACAGTCACTCTGAGCCTTTTAATGGAAATTCCCGTATCCCTTTTTTATCTGTAGCACAGTCAAATATCATTGGTTTTTTGTTCAGAGATGTGTTTAGTCTAGAATGACGAAGACCCTGCTGTTCTTACATGTCAGTGTTTAGAACTGTTACTGTATTTGCCATGTAAAATATTACAAAATAACAAGTATGAAAATGTACATAATGTATAATGTGCATAAAAGCCGATTATTCAGCTTAGTCCATATTTGCTGGCTAGTGGCCATTTTAGGAATAGATGTCATTACATCATGTGGATTACAGTGTATGATGCTATATAATTTTCTCCAGTTATTTAATAATGTACGCTCTCTGACACTGTAAACCTCTTTATCTCTCAATGACAACAGGCAGCCCTCTCACCCCCTGCTGAACTCCTTCATCAGTCACATGGGTCAGGGGGGACGTGGTCACTGGGACTCACCTTTGGGCAGTGTTCCCCGTCTGCCGAACCACAGTGCTTGTGAAATTGGAGAGCTCACACAGACAGGTAGGCAAGGCTGAAGATGATCCTTTGTTTGATCTGGAGAAAGGTTTGAAAGAATCAGTTGACTAAATGAAATGCCCATGACACTAAAAAAAATTATCAAGATTCAATGTTTTTGGCCTTATTACCCAGACCTCTGTTTGGCCAGTATTTGTATGACATGATCTCAATCACAATTGATTACAAAAAATTGTCACACTTTCATAATCATGGCAGACCTAGTTGTATTGTTATCAAAAAAATGTTTACATTTTCTTTCTGTTCGTAGGTGTTGTGCAGCACCTGCGCAATGGTCAATTCCTCCATGAAGCCTACAAGCACCACAGTTTCCTTCCTTCAGATTGGTCACCCCGCCAGGTGTGGGTGGAAACAACCGGTAAGAGCCGCACCCTCCAGAGTGGACTGGCCTTCCTCTATGGGTTCCTCCCAGGCTTTGACTGGAAGAAGCTAACTGTACGCCACCAGTGGAGCACATTGTTCTGCAGCTCGACCTGTGACTGCCCTGCCAGGAACAAATACTTAGAGGAGGAGCAGAGGAGGCAGTATCGTCTCAGAGTGGCTGATACTGGACTTGAGAGGACTTACTCTGATATGGCACACACTTTGGGCCTGCCCACTCGACAGCTCCGAGCTGCAAACCCTATAGACTCCCTGCTGTGCCACCTGTGCCACAGCCTCCCTTTCCCATGTGTTCCCACAGGAGACAATGGCAGTGGTGGGTGTCTGACTATGGCACAGTTTGCTGTCATTCGACAGCATCAGCTAGACGATGAGGTTGAGCGTCGAAAAGTGGGGCTGTATCGTAAATATGCTGTCTTGGCTATGTACCCATACCTCAACCGTACAGCCTGCAAAATGGAACGTGTTGCAAAGGCCAGCGAGGCTGGGCGGCAGCAACGAGCAGGAGGTGAGGAGGTGTTCACCCTCTCCTCAGCTCATGACGTCACCATGGCCCCTTTACTTAGTGCATTGGGACTAGAGGAAGCCAGATTCCCACGTTTCGCAGCAAGAGTGGTCTTTGAACTGTGGAAGAGCCCCCCGGTGACGCAAGGACAAGCCAAGAAGAGAAATGGCAAAGGTGACAAGTCAAAGGATAAAGGTGGACAGTTGTTCATCAGGGTGCTGTACAATGGTGAGGATGTGACATTTCATACCACTTTTTGCCGGTCACACAGCCGACACGTCACCCAGCCACTCTGCCCTTTCAAGAACTTCCTGTCTTTTGTCAGGAGAGACATGTTCAGCGTTGTCAATGCTACTTCCTATCAGGAGGCCTGCTACAGGCGCTCTGGTTGACCGATGACCATGGCTTGGGCACTAAGAATTCCCAGACTGCTGTGTTTTGTTATAAGATGGTGCACTTTTCTGCATTTTGTAGTGTTTTAAACATTATTTTTAATGTAGTCTTAAACATTACTGACTACAAACTGACAAATAGTAATCCAATCATAGCTTGATCATTTGATCTCTCTTGTATGGATAATTTCACCTTCTGCAACTTATTCCATTTTATTTTGAGTATTGTACATTTTGTCACGCATATGTGTAAGAGGTTCAAGGGAAGCTGTATGGCACTAGACCACTTTATTACTACATTCCATGATACTGTGGAACACTAAAATGCCAGTTTTCTTACCTGAAGAAAAGGGAATACTGAAGCTTGAAATCATATGCTGGATTTATTGTTCATCGGAAATACTTTTTCTGTAATAAATCTTTTTTTTTAAAGAAAATTAAGTTGTGGGCTGATTTGGCCCTCATATGACCAAGACATTTGACACATTCCATTCCAACATTTTTAACAGCTATTCATCTTTGTACTCCATTTGAGGATATTCAAATTTCACTTCGACATGGAGTTTTCCTACTTGAAAATGAATGTGGTGTATTGAAAATAATAAATGGTAGTGCTTTCTATCATTTTGAATAATTTTCATAGAATGAGTCTAACACTTAGTACTGTATTTATATCACATTTTTGTATAACTTACCATTTTACACTTTGTTTCTGGTGGAAGGATACTGAATCAAACAATCTAAACTGATATGCTGACCTTCTACTGTAAAGCACACTAAATAAAATAAAGAATTCAATCTTTTTATGGTATTTGTATCAGTTATTACTTTACTAAGAGGTGAATCCCCTATCTGTGGGGTGACATGGTGGTGCCATTGGTAGCACTCGTGCCTCACAGCACAAAGGTCTGGGGTTCGATCCTGACGCCCATGTTTGCGTGGGTTCTGTCCGGATACTGTGGCTTCCTTCCACAACCAAAAACATGCACTAAGGGTTGGGTTAATTGGTCACTCTACATTGCCTATAGATATGAATGTGAGTATGACTGGTTGTTTGTCTCTATATGTCAGCGCTGTGATGAACTGACAACTCATCCAGGGTGTACCCCTACCTTCACACTAAGTCGGCTGGGATCGGCTCCAGCGGGGGGGGGGGGGGGGGGGGGGGGGGGGGGGGGGGGGGGGGGGGGGGGGGGGGGGGG
>JAQQAE010014263.1:0-12453 GCA_029823295.1 Pseudamia nigra | reverse complement strand
TCTCCTTCTTCGACCAACAGTAGTCCAGTTTCCACCAGCACCCTGTTGGTTAACAGCACTGATGGAGGTCGTTGTTACCCCGGGTTTGGAAGTCATATTAATGATTTGCATGTTTGATTTGGCATAGGATTTACATCGGATGCCCTTCCTGACACACCCCTCTGCATGAATCCGGGCTTGGGACCGGTGTAAGAAAGAACACTGGCTTGTGCCCCCCCCCCTCACGGCTGTGTTAGACCCCATATGGAGAACTATAAGACAGCACACTGAAATTTAAGAGACTGACAAAAACCTAAAATTTGATTTGAACATTCAGCCAATCCAAAAAGTGTTTTCACACTGGGCATGAACTGAACAACAGTTTGGTTTTATCCTCACCAAGGCCCCCCCTTCTTTTGGTAAGACCAAATGCCAACTGTTATAGTAGGTATGCGCTGTGGTCTGGGGAGGGCAGTTCAAAAGTCCAAACCAAAGAATTTACACTGTGTACAGCACTTCATTAGTTTCAGTGCACATAACAACCTGTGGCATGCCCATGATCAAAGGGTGCATAATACTATTTGCGACTGTAATTGTATCCTTGTGAAGTGCACAGTTCTGCAAACACAAGACTCTGATGAGCTTTGTTGCTCTTCAAGCAAACTTTTGAGACTTTGGATGTGGGAGACTGATCTTTCCAGTTTTTGATTGGTCAGCTGATCATATTTTAGAACTCGAAACTGTATTAAAATAACACTAGACAGACCACTTGCACTTAAAAAGAATGAGGTAAGTGATTGGTGCTTAGCTCTCCCTTGGGCAGTTATTAACTTTGACTTTAACTGTTTTATATATTGTATCTCCCTTATTTCATAGCTGCTGTAAATTGCATTCAACTCATATTTGCCACTGCTGTTGACAAATAGCTTACATTGCATTTCAGTTATGCACAACTGAAAGTCAAGTAAAGGTGCCTGTTCTTCACTTTACCTGCTGATTCTCCCACCAAAAGGGAACCAATATCTGAGACAGACTAGAGAAAACAGAGGTGTGGAAAGTGGCCTAATATTGAATGTACTTTAATTATCTTAATTATCAAGGAAGCAGATATGAGCCACTGTTTGTGCATCCAAAGTCTTAAAATTCAATTTGACAAGTGAGGAAGTGTTAAGCAGTGGCACAGTGTAGGAACATCACAGCATATTTATGCATATCCTCTAAGGACCTGGTGTCCACATGCGTGGACAACACATTTTGCACTGTGATTTTCAAAAGATGTTCAAAATGTTTGCATGTGTTATTAATGAATGCAAAAGCAGTCAGGAAAAAAACTGCTATGTTCAGGGTGGAAATAAAGAGTTTTGCACGCTTACACAAAGTCACAAATCATTTTTCTCATGTCAAAAGATGATGCCAGATTTATACTTATCAGGTTCCAATAACCCCAAATAACAAAGAGAAATTAAAAAATCCATATCAAATAACAACTCAGGTCTTAGGAGGATATTACACAGAAATGCTTCCTTATGAAGCTTTTACTTCAAGGATACTGATCTCTGTTCTTATCATATGCAAGAAGAAAAATGATGTTTATGTTATGGAATTTCACACTAATTAAACCAAATAAAAATCTATGATTGTGTACCAGTCAGATGACAGCAGTGTAGTAAAACTTGATGCTACATTGATGTCTGAAACATGATCGTCATTAACCTCCTAAGACCCGAGCTGTTATTTGATATGGATTTTTTATTTCTCTTTGCTATTTGGGGTTATTGGAACCTGATAAGTATAAATCTAGCATCATCTTTTGACATGAGAAAAATGGTTTGGGACTTTGTGTAAACATGCAAAACTCTTTATTTCCACCCTGAACATAGCAGTTTTTTTCCTGACTGCTTTTGCATTCATTAATGACACATACAAACATTTTGAACATCTTTTGAAAATCACAGTGCAAAGTGTGTTGTCCATGCATGTGGATGCCAGGTCCCTTGAGGATATATGTAACTTCAGATGGCAGATTCAAACAGGAATTAGTAACATCATGCAGTGAATGTACAGAGGCCTAATGTGCAGGTGAAGTCATATAATCAGCAGTCATCTGAAACCTTCTTGTACGCAGTAATATGAAGTACTGTGTGTGGCAGATACCAGTAAATATCTACAGGTTCAAGTGCTTGTTGTTTTCCACTTTCAATGGCTTTGGCACATCCTCGGCAGTGTGTAATATGTTTTCCTGGCATGGTTAAGCTTCAGCGAACCACTTGGGAGTAAGATAAATGCAATAAATTCAACCCCATTTCAAGTGATTTTGTTTGTCCCATGGATGAACAGTTCATCCAAGGATAACATCCATCCATGTTATTCTGATGCGGGTAAATTCTCCCAGGGTGATAATGCCCTCGTTCATGGGGCACACGTGATCTCCAAATGGTTGGGTGAGCATGAAACAATGTTAGCACTGTGTTGTGACTGCAACAGTTGCCAGACCTCAATCTGCTCAGTAGCTTTGAGAGATTCTAGATTACTGGATCAGGTAATCTGTTTATATACTACATTCACTTGAACACATTTTTTTCAGAAACTACACAAAATATCAACAATATGAAAAACTATTAGATGAGTAATGTTGTGGTCCTAAAGTTCATATGACACTGGGTGTCAGTGGGTTACAGTGATAAACTCTGCATCACGGTGTGAACAGACCCACATTCACATCTGTTTCAGAGAGAAGGAAATGCAGCTGAGCTGTTATGACATTAAGGATTAACTGAGGCTCACATGACAGAGACTGGTTCTAAAACGTACAAATATAAGTGGCAATAAAAATGGATGTTAATGCAGATTGATGGAAAAAAATAGGACACAGACAATTGTATGTACTGTTTATGCAGACCTGGAAGTGGAAATTTTTAAGGTTCAAATATACTGTAAATATAATTATTTATCCAACATAAATGCCATTTTGAAAATATCACAATACAACTGCTTTGGTTTCCTCTACATGCCTGCACACATTGTTCTGTAAGTCTTAAGACTCTGGTCTTACATGTGTGAAAAACACTCAGGCTGCACTCCTGTCCATGAAGTGAGAATATGAAGAAGAAAACTGTCTGAAATGTCCAGGACATGTAATAATGTGCTTTGAATGTTTCAGACATTAAATACATGTTTAGGTCAGAAGTATACTCCAGCATTCACTATAATGAGTGATAGGAAAGCCTACATGTATGTATGAAATGTTCATTTGTGATACATGTTGATAAACTAAGTCAATATGAATGCCCCATACACAAAACAGGATTCTACACTGTGGAGACTGAGCATTATGACCTCTACATGACAACATGTTTAACACAGTCATCTGTCATATCTCCAGCAACAGATTTGAGTTTTAAACAACTTTTCAATTTTCATTCATCTCACTAACCTCGCTGCCTTACCCTCTCTGTCTGTCAGTCTCTAAATAAACATACTGACATCCGGTCTAAAATGCAGTGATGCTGTCTTTTTGTGTTTCTCATCTTACTTTGCGTTTTTCCTGAGTTTTAATGAGGGAATGAAATTATACTTTTAAACATAGATTGCAAATATGGAAAGTCAAGGTGTTGGTGTGCTGTCTGCTGATTTCTAATCACACAGTGTGCATGCAGTGTACAAGCTGAGAAAAAGTGGAAAAGGAGTATAAAAAGGGTAAATTCAGTGAAAAGGTGCACTTCACACAAGCAGAAACAACAACAGAAATAGACGGTGAGGGAAACAAATAGCCTACATATAAATAAGAAAAAGTCCCTTCAGAGACTGCAGTTGTGACATGTGAAGTAATATATGAGGTGCAAAACCATGAGAGACACCAGGTGTAGATACACAGAGATGTGACAAATAGAAAGAGATGGCAGACACAGCAAATGTCCAAAGTCAGCTACAACTGAAGGATAGACTGACACATGGGCAGAGACATTGGCTGAGACTGACAGATGCCCAGAGGCAGTGATCTACAGACGAACATATGGGAGACAGTGTGACGGGTGACATGTTGAGTAGACCCTCGCCGACACTGACACTCACGATCGCTTAAATGCCTCCAAGATGTTGTCCTGCTGCTCCTCTTGTACAGCTGAAAGCAGACAGAAGGAGGAAGACTGGTGAGACCACGGCTAGGTTAATTCATTACACAGCAGGCTTGAGCAGCATAGGAATAATGGACTGATGACCTCGCCAGGCCACTAAATGATAAGACCTAATGTGCATCACACTCACTGTCTTATTGGCTGACAAAGCCATTTACAAAGTAATGGTGGATCCACTGAATGGAAGATGACAATAATGTGATTAAGTGTCTGTCTCTAGACCTACCCTGCACAGAGACTTCGAATGTGCAGCTGTCGCACTTGTCTTTGGAGGTGACCTCGCAGCGGTAGCCACCTGCGTCTCCATCTACTACTTTAATGATGCTCATCTCGTAAGTGTAGATCTGACAAGAGATGAAATGCAAGGAACACATGCAATTAATTCACCTGCATGCACACACATACATGTACCAATATGTGCTCTCAAACATGCACAAAGTAGCTACTGCATTCTGCAGAGTTTGACAGTGAGCATTTGCTGATAAAGAGTATGTTGAACAAGTTGGACTACCCACTGATTTTGCCAAACAGTGGCAAGAAGCATGTGAAGCTGGAACATGAAGAATTTCCCGTTTGCTAAAGATACTGTACCAGTGTGACACCACTAAGGCCAAAATTATAGCCCTCTATGTATATCATGCAATGTACTATGATACAGAGTTCAGGCAGGACGCTCTCCTCTGATGTACACGTTCATAAGAGCTCAAACTCATTTTTATTTTGGCCGTGACTCTGCTCAAGAGATGATCTGAGCAAGGCTGACACCGATGGTCCAGAGATCTCAACAACCCCCCCCCCCCCCCAATCCCGAACACGCTTTGGCATCATAAGATAGTGTTGGAGTATACAGGAGTGTGTGATTATCTTATACTGAAAAATATCCCCCCCCAAAAAAATCATCAATGCTCTTTTTGCATTTCTTAATAAAGGTCCAATGTGTCTAATGGATGGTATAAAGTGTTTTCAGATTTTTCATTTTCACAACACTAAACCTTCACTATATGCACATGTGTCATGAGAATAATCAAGTTAAATAAGTGGTAACAGGGTTTAATTAAAGTTGATTTTGCTAACTTTGCGTAAATAAAATTTCACAGTCAGTATTAAAAACTTTGCGTGAAACCTAGAACATTTCCGCAATAAAAGCATAAACAGAATGATGAAATTTGCAGTATTAATTGTTTACCTTGGTGTTCCTATCATAGGTCTCTTTAAACTGGAAGTGTTTCCCAGCTTTGCTGCTTAGATCCAACCACTTCCCCTTCAGCCATTTCATTGCTGGCTTCCTCGTCAGGTTTGTAGAGTCAACTTTAGTCACAAAGGTGATGTCCTTTCCTGCAATGAACAAAGATGAGACCCAACTAATTAAATAAAATAGAGTCCATGTCCACATTCCAGCTGGAATGGGCACTCATTTGGCTATAGTTCAAGATTTTTATGGCAAATAGTTTTGGACCTTTTGTTGCTGTGACACTCTCTGGCTTCAGCACGAACATACCAGTCAGCTCGGACAGCTGAGGACCCTCCCCAGGTGCATATTCTGTAATGGGTGTTGAATAGAGGAACCACAGAGGCAAATTAAAACAAGAAAACATGATACGAGTGTCTCTTCGATGAAGACACAATGTGAAGACTGTGGACAACAACAGAAAAATGACCAAGCAAACCGCCAAATCAGCAGTTTTTTTAAATTTGTGTACACTGAAACAATATTGTGCTAGCATGTGAAAAACTCATTTGTTGTAATATAATCTGAAAAAAAGTGAACAGCTGATTGCCAACCTTTAAGCTCCAAGGGATGTGTTATTTATGTACAGTTATTCAGACTGAGCAACTGTCTTTTTATAAAAGCAAAAACAATTCAGCATGTTTGCACAGCGCTTTTGCAGAAGCCATTTGGGACCCCCTGACAAATGACAGGCGACCAAGAAGCCCCCTGGAAATGAATGTCCCTACGGAATAAACAAGCTCCTCAGATCACCTTTGAAGACGTCATATTAGGGTTGACTCTCTGCAATCTTCTGCCACCCTGACAGAACATAAGCTGAAACTGTGTACTCTTATCTTGGCAATAAAAAATGAGTTGCTCTTTTATCTGTTCCCTTGTTTCGTTTGCAAGTAAATTGATGTAACCTCTGTAAGGTGTTTGCTTGTCAGTTGATATGCTTTACAGAAATGCTAACGTATTCATTTCTCTTACCATCAGGAGGCAACTCTGCATTGGAGGGTGAAAAAAGAGAGAGCGGGGAACACGTCAGTCTGTACAGTATCTGTGCTGTGCTGTTGAACACAAGTGTTAATTGGCCCGATGATAATCCTGACTTCAGGTGAGGAACACTCACACATTAAATCAATGTACTCTCACACTCCAAAAAAAAACACATCTTTCTTTCTGTAACTCTAATTAACAAATCCTCTTTGAATCACACAACTGTTATTGAGTTATGTCTTCAGCAATCAAGTCAAAGAATGTGCTGATGTTGAGAGGTTGGCAACTGAACATAATATATAGAAAACGTTTCTCTTGTTTTCCCTTCTGTGAGTTTCACAGGAAATTATGGACAAACAGCAGGTAAAGATAAAGGTATGACCAATCAAGTAGAGTGAGTGGAGCCCAAGCCCAAGAGGCAAGACGAGCTGCTGAGAGAATGGATCTAGGGTCACATGTCAAAATAGGTCATGCGCTTCCATAAATTCAGAGAGCCACACTGTCGGCGCCTCTTCCTGCTTTTATGGGCTCAGTTAATTTGATCTTTTAATCAAAAGTGCCCCTGAGGACAGATCCAAGTTCAGATGTTCGGGATGATTTAAAAGGTTTCACTTAGAATGCTAAGTGAGTAAAGCTGATCCTGGAATAGCACCCAGGGGACATTTTTGAATGTTTACACTCTTATACGGTTACACTAGATACTTGCTGCGTTTGGGATGAAGGTTTCAAAGTGAACTTAACCTCATACACTGTCCTTGGATATGAGAAGGGAGGTTTTGGATTTTGGGTAATGGGCCTGGTGAAAGAAGTAGATCCTATTTATATTTAGGATGGACAGTTTTAACAAGTCACATTAAAAGTTTTACACTACCAGTCAAAAGCTTGGACACATCATTTTCATTTTGTTACATTAATACTGAAGAAATCCAGCCTGTGAAAGAACACAAAACCAGAATATATTTTATATTGTTGATTGGCCAAAGTAGACACATTTAGCTTTGATGACAGCTTTGCTCACTCATGGCATTCTCTGATCAAATTGAAGGGGTAGTCAGCTAAACCAGTTTTGAGTTCACAGGTGTGTCTGAAAAGTGGGCAACAATAGCCCTATTAGGGCTAAACTGCTACTACAATTAAAATTTACAGCACCTCAGATTTTCTTCACTTCTAAAAATAATGATGGACCGTCGTTTCTCTTCACCTAATTCACTCTCTTGCCATAATATAGATTGACACAGTAGTTGTAGTGTCAGTAATAGGACTATTGACTCTGTACCTACCCTTCCTCTGCACAAGACAACTGATGGTGTAAAGCTGTGATTCTCAACTGGTGGGTCGCAACCCAAAAGTGGGTTGCAGACCCATTTTCTGTGGACCACCTGGGAAAAAAAGGTTAAGAAAAAAATGAATTGTGTCATCAATTCACAGTCCTTAACAGTAGGTGGCAATAATGCCCTGTAATGTGAGTGGACACCTGCCATTTCACGCCATAGAAGAAGACCCGCAAAGTTTGTTTACATATGCTAATTGGCATGCTGAAACGCAGGTACGAGCAGACTATATGAGATATGGATTTTCTGATATTGAGGACAAAGGAGGACAAAAACCTCAGTGTGTTTTATGCAGCAAGGTGTTGGCACATGAAAGCATGAAGCTGTGAAAACTGAAGTGGAATTTGGAAACCAAAGACCATTCACTCAAAGATAAATGTGTCGAGTACTTCAGAAGATGACGTTTACCTCTTTGTGCTCAAAGCAACAACAGGCACTCATGCATTTTACCAGGTGGCACATCATATTGTGAAGTTAAAGAAGTTCCACACCATTGCAGAAGACCTCATCTTACTTGCAGCATGGACATTGTCAGAGACATTTTGGATCAGTCTGCATTGGATAAACTAAAAAGTATACTTCTGTCAAATGACACAATAAGTAGGCGAATTGAAAACATGCCAGAAGACATCAAAAAACAGACCACAGCTCACATTAAGTCAAGTGGTCATTTTACTTTACAAATGGATGAATCTACAGACATAACAAACACAGCAGTTTTACTTGTTTATGTGAAATGTGTGGGATCATGCTGAGGTATGCTGGTCTTCGAGGGGAAAGCTACTGTCCTATTTTTATGAACTACGAGCTAAAATCACAGTCTTTCTTGCCCAAAACAATTTGCTTCTTGCAGACCTGTTTAGTAACAGTGTACTGTACTCGCATACTGTACATTGCTTACCTTGCTGATGTGTTTTACCAATTAAACAAATTAAATGTGTTATCTGTGTGAGTGTGGCTTCTTACGTCTGGTTTAGCTGAAGACAAAACACAGAAACTGACTGGACATTGAACATGACCTCAGAGTTGCTTTGTCTACTATAAATCCAGACTTTGAGACTCTTGTCAGGACCAAAAAACATGCCCAGTTGTCAGAGTTTTGGTTAAATTAAAATGCAGCTAATTGAAAGTAAAACTGAATATTTCCCTCTCTAGCATCACGACTTGCTGGTTGTTTTGGTTTATCATTAAACTTGTTTTTTTGTGTTGGAATTCTGTGATATTCTATTCTACTGTCCCAGGATCGAACTGCATTATCTTTTCATTCAATACATTTGAGAAGTTGAAGATTTTCCTTGACTTTGGGTTGTGGTTGGTCGTTAAGGGGAGATGGTGGGTCCTGAAGCCTGACCAGTTGAGAACCACTGGTCTAAAGCACATTAAGAAGGCAAGAGATGGCACAAATGAACTCCTGATAAGACACTTCTGTGATTTGAAAACCATTCCATGCAACTACCTCGTGATGACAGTATGCAAAGCCATCGTCAAAATGTGGCTGTTTTGGATAATGTAAAATATAAAACTTGTTATGGATTATATTTGTTTACTATATTATCCTACACATGTTCTTTCACAGTTTGTCTTCAGTATTAATGAAACAATATAAATAAAGAAAAACCACTGGAAGAAGACGGTGCATCCAGTAATCAGCAGTGTATGTTTGTTCCAGCCTTAAAATATAGTACCATACACAGAAAGTTATAGTACTATGATTACACATTCTTCATTAATTAACCATGAAAGTGACACTAGACAGACACAGTGTATTTCAAATGTCTTGCAGATAAATATATAATACAGGTAACACAATTAGGAAACTGTTATAAATGTTTACAACAAAAAAAATCAACCATCTTACATTTCCTTGAAGGTATAATGTAATGTCCATAGTTCCCACACATAATTGATATATACCCAGCAGGATATATCACTTTTTAAACCAGATAATGTCATACACTCCCAAAATTTCTTGGATGCTTTGGTGTACTTTTAGTCACTCTGAAATCACATTTTTAATATAAGACACTGTCACGTGGTTTTATATTTAGTTTCTTTTGTTCATATGTATTTTTATTTCACTATTTTGCTATTTTATTTTACTATCAACTCTTTTAATCTGACAGTTTATGTGATGTATTGACTGTGACGAGAGTTGCTTTTAAGTTGCTTTTAGGTTTTGCCTTTTGATTTACTTCTATCTATTTGTTGTGACTCATGTTGTCACCTTTGTTTGCTACTGTACATAAATAATGTTGCTGTTGTCATTATTTGTCAACTCTTCATCCATAAATATGTGTACCTGCTAAACCTGCTGGAGTAATCATCTACAAAAAAACTGATGCTAAGTCCTCACCAGAGCAATCCCAGAGCAAGTGTCAGGGAGGGACACTTTCAACCATAACAGATAACTATGTTTGTTAATACACAGGATGGTAAATACAAAACAAGCAGGAAAACAAGGAAGCACAAGCAGACAGGGAAATAGTATATTGTGCCTTTTCCTTACCATCCCTAGGCTCATTGTTGTCTGAGTGAAAAGAAACAGTTGATACAGTACAGTGAGATTACTTGAGATGACAACAAGGGGTTAAAACATTTCCCACAGCACTGCTTTTGTCTTCTAAGACTGTAGAGATTTGTGTGTGTGTATGACAATGAATGAAAAATCTGTTCAACAAAGATCAGATTAAAGACAACGTATAAGCCTATTCACAGAGGCAAGTGTAATATTTTCAGACAGGCTGGGACACACACACACACGCACATGTACTAATGACAAAGCAAAGCGCTTACCTACAGCAAGCTGGACATCTGTTAATGAAGAATAAGCACAGGTTAAGCACGTGAACTAGGCTAAATGAGTGTTAATGCATATATAATGTTCTAGATGCATTTCAGACATATACAAAATGTACATAAACACATGGTGATATAGAGTCAAACAGCGGCTGTAGCTGCAGTAATTGTACTGTCCTGTTTATATTGAAATTTATGTCTTTTATTTAGGAGATGAGTAAAGCCATTATGTATGTAGCCAGGTCAGTGCTTACCCTTTACAGCAGGCAGAATCTCTGCCAACAAAAATGACATTAGAATTTAAAGGGGAAGTGCAGCCATTTTGAAAAGCTTTTAACAGATTAGCATAATAACACTCCTACTTGCAAACAATAAATAATAATAATAATAACAACAATAATAAAAAGGAGGAGGAACCAGATCATTTACTTATCAAATCTTACACCTGAGTAAAAGTTGTGGTTCCAGGGTGCAGAAATGCTTGATTCCAAGTAAAAGTCAAGCTTTCAAATCTCAATTGTAGGTATCGCAGCAGTTTAGTAGCGTCTAGTGGCAAAGTTGCCGATTGCAGCCAGCTGAACACCCCCACCTCACCCTCCCATATAGTGACCTTTCAAAACATAACAGAATCTGCTTTGGTTTAGGAAATAATCATTCTGGTCCATATTCAAACATACAGTAGAAAGTCACAATAATGCTGTTTTAAAGGAGCTATGTACAGTATGTTGTATATCTACTTCATAGACATTTGGTAGTGACCCACAAAACATTGTAAAATTATCCAAAAATTATAATCATGGCTCATTTCTACTGAAAACACCAGTCAGTATCACCATTTGCCTCACACTGTGCAACACATTTCCTTCACACAGAGTTGATCAGGTTGCTGATTGTGGCCGGTTGAATGTTGGTCCACTCCTCTTCAATGGCTTTGTGAAGTTGCTGGATATTGGCAGGAACTGGAACACGCTGTCGTATACACCAATCCAGAGTATCCCAAACACGCTCAATGGGTGACATGTCCAGTGAGTATGCTGGCCATGCAAGAACTGGGATGTTTTCAGCTTCCAGGAATTGTGTACAGATCCTTGCAACATGGGGCCGTGCATTATGATGTAGCAACATGAGGTGAAGGTTGTTGATGAATTGCAAAACAATGGGCCTCAAGATCTCGTCACCGTATCTCTGTACATTGAAAATGCCATCAATAAAATGCACCTGGGTTTGTTGTTCAAACATATACCACAACCGCCAACAGGGCCATTCAATTCACAACGTTGACATCAGGAAACTGCTCACCCATGCAATGCCATACATGCTGTCTGCCATCTGTCCTGTACAATAAAAAACAAGATTCATCCATGAAGAGAACACCTCTCCAACGTGTCAGACATCATCACATGTGAGCATTTGCCCACTCAAGTCGATTACAACGATGAACTGCAGTCAGGTCAAGACCCTGATGAGGATGACGAGCATGCAGACGAGCTTCCCTGAGACAGTTTCTGGTATGGTTATATGCGGTTGTGAGGCCGGTCAGATGTACTCCCAAAATCTCTGAAACTCCTTTGGAGTTGGCTTATGGTAGAGAAATGAACATTCAATTCACTGGCAACAGCTCTGGTGGACATTCCTGCAGTCAGCATGCCAATTACACACTCCCTCAAAATTTGCAACATGTGAGGCATTGTGTTGTGTGATAAAACTGCACATTTTAGAGTGACCTTTTATTGTGTCCATCCGAAGACACACCTGTGCAATAATCATGCTGTCTAATCAGCATCTTGATATGTGGATGGATTGTCTCGGCAAAGGAGAAGTGCTCATTAACACAGATTTAGACAAACTTGTGAACAATATTTGAGAGAAATGGACCTTTTATGTCCTAGAAAAAGTCTTCAATCATTGAGTTCAGCTCATGCTGATGGTACAGTGGGTAGCACTCGTGCCTCACAGCTAGAAGGTCCTGGGTTCAATCCCAACACCGGGTGGTGGGGCCTTTCTG
>JAQQAE010014262.1:0-12454 GCA_029823295.1 Pseudamia nigra | reverse complement strand
GGGGGGTGTTAAGGTCCAGTAGCACATGATGCTAAAAGTTTTTTTTCTCGTTCTCCCATTGATGTGTTGATGTGGGCCTACGTTTCCCATGAGCTCTGGAGGTGGATGCGGGCTGGGGCAGAGTCTCACTGTCATCACGTGGCTGGGCAAGTCTATCCCGGAGCTAAAAACACTGGACTCTGGTGTCCACAATGATAGGCATATCCCGAAGAAGTAGTACAAGAAGAAGGGGAAAAAAATCATCAAAGAGTAAAGTCGGTACTGAACCCAAAGAGACAGAGAGAGTAAAAACTAAAATGTTAAAAGTACAAATCCCGGAACACTTGGCTTGTTCCCGGCGGCTGACTGGATGACAGGCAGCCGCTCGCGTCGCGTCACTGTCTCTTGGTCCCAGTTGGTCGGTTGTTGCGTGACTGGTTGTCGATGGTGTCGGTGAGATGTCTGCCGGGTCGCTAATCCCTTCTGCTGCTATTGCTCGGTGAGGTGCTCTCTGGTCTCGCCGTGTTTGGAGGGCTGGTTGGGCGACGGAGCCTGGGAGGGGTGTGTACCAGAGGGCAGGGTGTGGGCGATGGGCACCCCACCGGGCACCATGCCCTCTAACGCTCCTGGGAGGCCGCCCGGAGCCACCCCCACCACACCGGGTGGGTATCTGAGGAAAGACCCAGTCGGGGAGGGTTAGAGTGGGATGTGAGCAAGCGAGACCGTGGACATGTATACGTGCACTGCCAGTCAAAAGTTTAGACGCACCTTCTCCTCCAGTGTTTTTTCTTCATTTTTATTATATTCAACATTAATAATGAAGATATGGAAAAAAACACAAACAAAAAGGCGTTAAACAATTCAGAGAATGTTTTATATTCTCCACAGATGCCACATTTAGCTTTGACGAAACATGGAACAGTTTTCAGTTCACATGTGCCATTTCTTGCCTTATTAAAGTCCAAAACCCTTTTAGTGCCACTACAACTACTGTACAAATCCAAACTATGGCAAGAAACTGTCAAATAAAGACAGGCCATCGTTACTTTAAGAAATCAACTAATGGGTAAAATGTCAAGAACACTTCATCAGGAAACGAAGACTGAGACTTCCCTCTGCTGCAGGGACCCCCCCCCCCAAAAAAAGAAAATACACATATTTACAAATTCAAAAACATAATCCAAAAATCAACCACGTTACCAAAATAAGCAGCAAAATCGACTAAACAATTGACAAAATGAACCTAATAAGCAACAAAATCATCAAAGAAGCAAAAAATGAACCAAAAAAAACCCCAAAATGACCTAATAAGCAACAAAATGTATAAAAATGAACAAAATCATCAAAGAAGCAAAAAAAAATCAAGAAAATTAACAAAAAAATGAAGATTACCCAATTAGCAACAAAATCAAGAAAAATGAACAAAACTGTCAAATAAGCAACAAGATGAAGCAAAACAAAAAACCCAAAATGACCAAATAAGAAACAAAACTAACAAACTTACCAAATAATCAACAAAATTACCAAGTAAGCAACTAAATTAACAAAATCATCAAACAAGGAACAAAATTAGCAACAAATTAACAAAAATTTAACAAAATGACCAAATAAGCAACAACAATAATAAAAATGAACAAAATCATCAAATATGCAACAAAATATTCAACAAAATGAACAAAATAATAGAGAAATTGAACCGAAAATAAAAATAAGGAGCAAAATGACCAAAACATTTAACTAAATGAACGAAATCATCAAATAAGCAAAAAAATGAACCAAAAAAAACCCCCAAAATGACCAAATAAGCTATGATATTAAACAAAGCAAAATAATAAACAAAATGAATAAATATAAAATAAGCAACAAAATGAACAAAATAATAGAGAAATTGAACAAAAAATAGAAATAAGCAGCAAAATGAGCAAAAAGGATCAATATGATTAACTAATAGAGGCAAGAAATAAGGCAACAACATTTAAGAGTAAGAAGGCGAGAAACGGCACAAAGTAGAACGTCTCTGAACTGTCAGACGTTTCTGGCTTGTTTAACAATTTCTAGTTTTTTTTTTTTTTAACCTAATTCTTTCAGTTTGGATGTTGTTATGATTCACGTACAACGTTAAAATCGTATGAATGAAGAAAAGCTGCTCCTGGAGGAGGTGTGTCCAAAGTTTTGACTGATCGTGCAGACGCTGCATTCGTCACTGGATCTGTCTGTAAATAGGATGTGTGTGTGTGTGTTTGGTTTTAAATCTGTTCACAACAGCTGCCTCCATAAGTTCAGTCGCAGAAATGTTATGGCATTTTCCGCCTTATGGTATTTTATAAACAATCTTTAAAGTAATGTCACATTTTTGGTCAATGAATATGGTTAAATTATGTCCATCAGGTCAGTTTAATTGAATATAATCAGTATAATCAGAATTAAACTTCAGTTACTATCTGATCATGTATAAGAAATATGACTCAACTGCTCAATTTGAAAGTTTTTATTTTGTTTGGTTTATTTTTGTTCATTTTTCGCATCGAATTTGGTTCATTGACTCGATAATTTTGATTTTTCATCCTTTTCCCTCCTTTCCTTTGCAACTTCCTCTCATATGGTTCACTTTTCTTATTATGTTTATTTTTCTTCATTTTTCTTCTTTTTGCCTTCAATTTGGTTCATTTATCTTCTGCATTTGTTCATTTATTTTTTGATTTGGCTCATTTATCTTATTACTTTACTCATTTATCTTGTGACTTTGCTCATTTATCTTCCGATTCTGTTCGTTTTTCTTCTGATTTTGTTCGTTTTTCTTCTGATTTTGCTCTTTTATCTTCTAAACGTCTAGTCACTTTTTACATTGTTACTTTTACTCTATTTTGCACCTTTTGTTTCTCCTGTCGCTTCTTTTTCCTGATTATTTTGTTCGTTTCAAGTCAATACACACTCTTGCTTATTGCCTTTTCACTTTGCTTATTGCCTTAATTTTTCAGTGACTATGAATGTGATGTGTCCGTGTTCCCGTCGCGTGCAGTGAACGGGTTCACGCCGACCAGACAGAACACGGTGACCTCGCAGACTGAAACTGCGAATGTGGCGTCTATGTATATACGTCCATGAAAGAGACCACATTCCCCACACGGTGAAACAGACAGGAGCTGGTGGGAAGAAAAAAAAAAAAAAGGTTGTCTATCGAGGCAACTTGGCCCTTTTCCACCTTAAAAAAAAAAAAACCAACATATTACGAAGGAGACGCTGAATTTCAACAGGATTTATATTATCAGCAGCAAAACGATCTGTTTTCAACCGTGTCTGTTATGAATCTGTCGGCGCCGACATCCGTGAAACTTGGTGAAATTGGCCAAATAATGAACTCTCCGAACCCTGTAGTAGATCAGGATCCAATTTTTCATAACATCCCAAACATCAACTATTGCCTTGTTTCTCAAGAAGTGCTTTTCTGATTTAGAATGCAGCCGGCCACTACAACCACAGAAGAATTACTATTTATTTTTCAACCAGATGCCTAAACTTATTGTTTTTTTTCTGCGCACACCTTTTGCCTTCATTCTCTTTTTACTTTTTGAAAATCTCGCGCAAGTTGCTGATTATTAATCAGAATTTCTGGCTTTGTACGGCATGCTAAAACACAAGATATTACACAATTCTCATTGTTTCAAATGAGTCTTTTTTTTGCTCGTGTTTCAGGATTGTGACTGTGATGTACAGATAAGTGCATTAATACGCCACAAAGACATTTATAATTTTAGGTTCTTTCTAATGATTTTTCAGGTGATCGCCAACGATGTGCTCTGAAAGTGATGTTAATTTGATTTGTAAAAATGAATTTTCTAGATTAACAATCTTATTTATTTTTTGTTTTGGTTGTTTTCTGGATTAATAAACTTGTCTATTCTTTGTTTCTGTTCATTTTCTAAATTAATGAGATTCTCTATTCATTTTGTTAATTTTCTATATTAATAATCTTATTTATTCTTTGTTTTGTTTTCTAGATTAATAAACTTGTCTATTTTTCATTTTAGTTTGTTTTCCAGATTATTGAGATTCTCTGTTCTTCATTTTGTTAATTTTCTAAATTAATAATCTTATTTATTCTTTGTTGTTTGTTTTCCAGATTAATAAACTTGTTTATTCGTTTTTGTTAATTTTCTAGATTAATAATCTTATTTATTCTTTTTGTTAATTTTTTAGATTAATAAAGTTGTCTATTCCTCATTTTTTTCTTTTCCTGATTAATAATTTTATTTATTCTTTTTGTGTGGTTTCTAGATTAATGATATCTGTTCATTTGTGTTACTTTTCTAGATTAATAATCTTATTTATTCTTTGTTTTGTTTGTTTTCTAAATTAATAAACTTTTCTAATCATTTTTGTTTTCTAGATTAATGAGTTTTTCTGTTCATTTGGAACAATTTCTAGATTAACAATCTTAGGTGCATTAATAAGTGGCAAAGACATTTATAATTTTAGGTTATTTCTAATGACTTTTAAGGTGATCACCAGCGATGTGCTCTGAACGTGATGAAAATGCTCGAGCGTCCCTCGGGGAATGTTAGTGGACGACATTGGACCCAGACACTGGAGAAACATGGACACTTTAGCAGAAATCAAGACTTTTTCATGAATGGATGCGATAGGTGGCTCAAAACATAATTTGTCTACAATTTCCCAAATGTTTCTCACGTGTTGTAGATACATTGAGGTGTGTTTTTAGATGTTTGTGCTCAAAAGCATCAACTTGGACAAGTTTTCACACGCGCTGCACTAGGATTTTATATTATTACCAGGGGGCAACGACCCAGAAGGAGCTTTAAGTTGTAATATCACCGCTAGGCTCCAAGAAGCTTCTTTCCCATAAGATACATGCGATTCTATCTGAAAATAGTGAATACATTTTATTCATGGTTCATCATGGTCTCAAACATTTTATTTGATCCTCTAATAAGTAACATGATAATCCATCTTTAGCTTTTTGTTCCGTTATTAAAATAATACTGCAAATAATCAAGCAAATCACTGCTGTGCTGGGGTTTGATTGACATGTCACTATAGTAACAGGTCACTAGTGAAGTCAGACCGATTTACACCTTCATATCTTTTATTTATTCAATATGTTCGTAGTTATACATGACATACACTCGACTGCAGCTGTGGATAAGTTTTTACACTAATAACATGTAATATGATTTTGTTTGACACTGTGTGGTGAAGTTTTATCGCATCAGTTAGCTAGCAGCTAATATTAGCTTCCCACGAGTCCCCTGGCATGAACGCTTCATAAGCCCCGCTGCCGTTCGTCCAAATATGGTTACATCCTGTTTTTGGCTCCAATATGCCATCCAGGAAGTGACAACGTGATTGACCTCAAAATGACCCTTCAGAAACTAATGGATGACATCACGGTCACTTTGTCCAGTTATATATACAGACTATGATTTAATATATACAGACTATGATTATTACCAAGGTATTTAACTGCATCATTCGCTTCTAAATCATTTCAGAAGAGCAGACATGAGAGTTTGGCTGGTTTTTGGGCAGCACTGACGTTCACCAAAGGGTGGTCTCCTGATATAAAAGCATGTTTTTCTGCTTTTTAATGCGTATTTTTAGAGACAGACAGACATTTAAGAAACTAACTGTATTTGCAGGCTTGCTGCTGGAATGACAGACTTTTACAGGGGAAAATGTAAGGAGTGCACCTAGAGTCACCATGTTCAGCTTCAGATGTGTTGATTAACTGCTTTGTTCAGTGTATTTCCAGGTATTTACTATGTTGACTTACAATAAATGTTGAATTCAGAATTTGTTGTTTCTAGTGTCGTTTCTTCAGGGTTAATACTGTTTCAAGGGAGAACATTTAGTCTGAACATTGGAAGGGACCACATAACTCAGAAAATGGGTAAAAATTAACAAAATAATGATGAAAAATGTATAACAATGAACTGAATACTTAAGAAAATGAATAACAATTAAGAAAATAGTCAAGAAAATGACCAAAATTGACCAAAAATAATGGAGAAAGTGAACAAAATTAACAAAAATGATAATGTAAAGATATAACCAAGAAAAATGAACAAAAACTAAGACGAGAAGCAACAAAATGAACTTAAAATGAGTAAAGCAAATGCTTTTAACTTTACACATTAAAATGAACAAAATTTGAAATGTACACAATCTTCGAAAAAAATCAACATGAATGAACAAAATTGTGAAGGAACTGAAGAAGATAAACTGAGAAAATGCAACAAATCAATAGAATAACCTGAAAAAATGAGAAAAAACAAAATAGTCAAGAAAATGAGCAAAATTGTACAAAATAATGACAAATGTGAACAAAATGGACAAAAATGATAAAATAAAAAATTGGTGCAAAACTATGCAATAAAATAAGTAAAAATATAACTAGCCAAAAATAATTAACAAAAATCAAGACAATAAAATGAACTTAAAATTAGTAAGCCAATTGATTTTAACTTAATTTATACATCAAAATAAACTAAATTTAATATTAATATACACAAACTATTCAAAACAATCAACATGAATGAACGAAATCATAATGAAACTGAAGGAAAATGCAACAGATCAATCAAATCACCTGAAAAAATGAGGAAAAACAAAACAGTCAAGAAAATGATCAAAATTGTACAAAAATAATAGATTGTGATCAAAATGCACAAAAATGATGACATTTTTTAAAAAATCTGTGCAAAAATATGCAATAAATGAGTAAAAATATAATAACTAATCAAGAAAAATAAACAAAAACCAAGACAAGAAACAACAAAATGAACTTAAAATGAGTAAACCAATTGATTTGAACCCTCCTGTTGTCCTCGGGTCAAAATGACCCGCCACAGGGAGGACACAGGGTGTGTACAGAAACAGGACAACAGGAGGGTTAACTTATTTGGTTTGGACATTTTACAAATATCCCCCCTGAAATCTACACCTAAACAGTGTTTAATTAGTCAGCTTTATCTGCTGTTATTAATCCCTCCCCTATAAATCAGATAAGGCGTTCTTTCCAAATATTATCTGTCATTTGATGAATATTTCTGTAATTAATCATAGTGCAAAAAAGCAGCTGCGACATCAGTTTCCTTTAGGATCGTGCAGCTCTATTTAACTAAAAACACAGCTGTCTGTACAGTTTACAAGGTTATTTTCCTTTAATTCTCATGGTGGAAAAGGGCTATTCCGGCTTAAAAAAAAAAAAAAAAAAAAACTCCAGGGAAATCCACACTAAGTTAAGGGGTAAAAAGGAGGACACACTTCAGTCACATTTCATCAAAGTTTGCCCCGAAACCAGTGAGAAGGAAACCACAAAGCATGAAAACGAGCCCTGAACGGCCACCGCCATGCTTCCTCCCACCACCCACATCATTCACTACCACTCAGGGTCTACGGTGTGTTCAGTCACACAGGTGAGTACCGGGAATCATAGAGGGGGCAGGGGGGGGGTGCAGGCAAGCCCGGGTGAGAAGGTCTATCCAGGATGTTCCACACAGAAGCCCAGATGATGGTTGTATTTACCTGCTCCTGATCTAGGCATTAATTCTATCTTGGGGGACACCGGTAGTTACGGCCGGGAGAGTTTGGTTCACATGGCTGTGTGAGAGAAGCACATAGACGTGGACATGCTGAGATCAGGTCCACACGGGGGACAAGTGGACAAAGTTCTGCAGACGACACGTACAGGGAGTCTCCAGGTCCTTCACAGTTATAACAGGACGGCTGCTACGTTGACATTCTTAGGGCTTCGTCGCCACATTTCATTTAAAGCCCATGTTTGTCTTTTTTCCACTTTGGACTGGAACCTATAAATGTAGATCTGTTCATTTCGTAGGATGTTTTCTTCAGTTTTTGACTTATTTTGGTACTTCTTCATATTCATTATTTTGTTGTGTGCATGGTGATATTTGTTTTTGTTTTTTTTGGGTCAGTTTGTACATCACTTTGACCATGTTTGTTCATGTTCTTGATTGGTGATTAGCTTTTCTGTTCAGTTTTTGTTCTTTTTCTTGATTATTCTTGAAATTTTGTTCATTTTGTTCTTTTTCTTGTCTCTGTTTTTCGTTTTTTTTTCTAGATCAATGATCTTATTCCAGATTAATCTTCTTCTCCTCCTCCTTTCGGCTGCTCCCCTCAGGCGTCGCCGCAGCGAACGGTTGACCTGGCGTAGGTTTTTTACGTCGGATGCCCTTCCTGACACAACCCAGATTAATGATCTTATTTATTTTTTGTTTCTGTTTGTTTTCTACATTAATGAGCTTCTCTGTTCACTTGGTTCATTTTCCAGATTAATGATCTTAATTATTCTTGTATTGTTTTTCTACATTGATAAGTTTGTCCATTCTGCATTTTCGCTTGTTTTCTAGATTAATGAGATTCTCTGTTTTTCATTTTGTTAATTTTCTAGATTAATGATCTTATTTAGTCTTTGTTTTGTTTGTTTTCTAGATTAATAAAATGGTTTATTCTTCGTTTTGTTCATTTTCTATTAACAATCTTATTTATTCTTTGTTTTGTTGGTTTTCTACTCTTTATAAAATTGTCTATTCTTCATTCCTGTTTGTTTTCTAGATTAGTGAGCTTCTCTGTTGATCATTTTGTTAATTTTCTAGATTAATAATCTTATTTATTCTTTGTTTTGTTTGTTTTCTAGAATAATGGGCTTCTCTGTTCATTTGTTCATTTCCTAGATCAATGATCTTATTTATTCTTCGTTCCTGTTTGTTTTCTAGATTAATGAGCTTCTCTGTTCGTCATTTTGTTCATTTTCTAGATTAATGATCTCATTTGTTATTTTTTTTGTTTTTCTACATTAATGAGCTTGTTTATTCTTCATTTTTGTTTGTTTTCTAGATTAATAACCTTGTCCATCCTTCATTTTTTGTTCATTGTTGTGTGTTTCACTTGTTAATATTTGTTAATTTTGTTTACTGACTCATTCTTTTACATGCTCCGTTATCGTCCCCATTTAAAGAGTAAACAGATTTACATGAGGATTCAATTACAAAAAGTAGTAAACTACCATAAACTCAGTCTGATATTTGAGTATAAATAAGTATATGATACCTGTAGACACCCTGTGTTCAAACGGGGTCAGGGGGACTATTTCCTAAAGGGGGGGTTGTCTTTAAGGGATTCTCTGACCCATAAAAGCAGATTTAACCTCTGCTTTTCTCTGCTCTAATACATGGTTTAGTTTATTTCTTCTGACATCTCCACCTCAGCTCAAATATGATGGAGGCCGATGAAATTAAACGTCTCTGTTTCCACGTTCAAAACCAGGAGTAAAGTAAGTGTAAAGTCCTTTTTAATGCTCAGTGCAGTAGAAAATGTTGAAACTCACATAATGTATCAAAATGCCTACATGGGACATTAATTAAGCCCCATATGCTTTAATGTTAGATGCTGTTTTCCTACATGGACAATTAGTCTTAACATTAAATGGGCATGAGGCCATTATTCAAAAACACAGTTCAACAGGTCAATGAGACGAGCAGTCACTGGAAAAACCATAATTAAGTTCATATCATTTTCTGCATGTAGCAATTACTAAACTAAAAGAAATAGGACCACGCTGACAATTAAAAAGTGTGATACTGGGAGAAGAAAAATATATTTCAAGGACAAAAGTGAAATTACTGTATTATGAGCATAAAACTGTAATGTCACATACAAAAAATATCATCATGTGATAAGAATAAAGTCATTAAAAATCCAAATACTGTACAAAAAAGCCATAATATAAGGATAAAATTGTAATATTTCTAAAAATTCTCATTATTATGAGAATAAAATAAGTTATAATACATAAATGCTAGAATATTTAATAAAAAAAGAATAAAGTTCTAATACTATTGCGTTTTTCTCAGAATATGACATTTGGCCTTAACTACACAGGTGAGTAGTACTCAAGTACATTTACTCTACATGTACAGTACTTGAGTAGTTTCCCCATCAAATGTACTTCAAATGAGTAACTGTTTTCCAGAATAATTTTAACTCTTACTTAGTTACATTTTGTTTCACCTCAGTGAGTAGTAAGAAGTAAAAAGCTTGAAATAAAAGAAAATAATCAAATTTAAATATATATCTATATATATATATAGATATATATATCAAATTATCAAAAATGTATAAAGCAACAAAATGAGCAAAAATGTACAAAAATAATCACAAAAAAGCAAAAACAAAATAAACAAAAACATTAGCAAAATGGGCCAATAATTAACACAATCATCAAGAAAATTAACAAAGCAGTGAAGTCAATTGTGCCAAACAAGCAAACAGGAAGAAAATATTCAAGCAAATGAACAAAAATGAATGACATCATCAAGAAATCGAACCAAAAATTGACAAAACAAGTAACACTATGAGCAAAAATGATCAAAATAATCAAAAAGATGAAAAAAAAGAACAAAAACAAAAATAATAAAACAGAAAACTAGTAAAAATGAACAAATCACACAGGGACAAATTAAAAATGAATAAAATGGGCCACAAAAACCAACAAAATATGATGAGAAATGCCTGTTTGAAGTCAACTGGAATCAATTCCACGTTATGAAGTCAGTCACTAGAGTATTTATTTTACTACAGCACTTGTTTTTATGAGTACTTCTACTTGAGTCATTAGAATTATAAGCTAACAATACTTTTACTACAATAGCTGTCAGACTGAAGGAGCACAACTATTACTTGGTACATGGGAATTTTAAAAAGTCATATTTACATTTATTAAGACTTGCCACCTGTTTAATGAAGGACTTTACACACCAACTCTGGTTTTACACTGCTGAATTTGTATGAGTTTGTATGAAAGTGAGGTAATTACACAGTATTATGTAATAATATAGACTTACTGTGCATGGAAACGATGAATATGAAAGAGCAGACTCAGGTCAAAACTAGTAAACATGACATATTTAAAAAAAAAAAAAAAACAATAGAATGCACTGAAATCAGCTTCGACGTGTAGAATGGCTCCGTTCTCTACCTGTAGGCAGCGCCATTGAGCTCAGGGTGAACGCCCGGTTGATCCATGACGGCCCAGGGCGCCGTGGTGACAAAGAACTCCTTGTTGACGCAGTTCCTTAGGCTGTCGGGGATACGTCCTGCCACGAGAGCACAAACACACACCGATGTGATTCACGCGCGCCACGGCGACCAGCGCCAACGAGTTCATCCTGGCAAACATATCAGGCCTGGGTCCACAAATGCAAATTAAGACCACTGGGTGTTATCTGGTAGCTGAACCCCGGGGCTAATGATGACATCTATTAAGAGTCCAGATGTACTAAAGGCTGCCCGGGGCCCAGCGGAGTGGAAATGCGACATCTGGGGAGGAATATGTTCAACAGGTCACACGACGGACTATAAAGCAGCGTGTGTTCTGTCAAATATTGGATTAAGCTTTAACAAGAGTGAGAAACGACGTACCGGTGATGGCTCTTCGGATCTCGGTGGCCGCCGCCTCCCTCATCTCCAGAGAGGCCTGCTCGCTGTACCAGGCCGTGTGCGGCGTGCAGATCAGGTTCGGAGCGTCTTTCAACGGGCCCTGAGCAAAACTGAACCAAAAGCACAGCAAAGGAGACGTGGCGTTTAATAAAAACAGATGAGAATGCACTCGAGTTCTGTCTCATCTGCACTTCAGTATCACGGCAGGGTTTCTTAATGGTATTTATAATTTCCTGGAAAACAATGAACTGAGTCTGCATTCAATAAAACAAGTTCCCAAGAGATTATTATATGTTACAATACATCATAGTCTGGATTGGACTATTTTTTTCCTGATTGTATCACTTGCTACGTGGCATTTTTTTATACTGCTTTTCTGACAATAAAGCAATTACAACCTCACGTGCTGCAGTTGTTCATAGTGGAAAGGCTGTATATAAATAAAACGGGCGTCAAAAATGCTGTTAATAAATGTTTCCTGTGCTGTTTCAGGTTATTTCCATTAATTTTTCAAATGGTCACCAACAGCCTCCAGTGGCAAAGTAGTAAGAGTATAGTATGTGCCCCAAAAATGATCATTTTAGACAGGTATCCATATATGTTTCTCAACTACTTTAGATAACCAACAGTGTATTAATTAGTGCACACTGGGGTGTTTCAGGTTGTTTTTAAGACTTTGACACTGGAGGCTGTTTGTGACCATGTGAAAAAGTAGTAAGACTATATATAGTATGACATAAAAAAACAATCATTTTAGACAGATTTTCAAAAACATTTCTAAAGTGTTTGAGGTGGTTTCAGTAGCATCAATGTGCATTTCCTGAGGTGTTTTAGGTCACTTGGACAGACTTTTCACATGGTCACCAACAGCCAAAAATGGCCATATTGGACAGATATCATATACACTTCTAACCTACACTGCCTGGCCAAAAAAAAGGTCACCGCCTGGATTTAACTAAGCAAATAGGTATGAGCCTCCCATTGGATAATTTCTGCA
>JAQQAE010014261.1:0-12454 GCA_029823295.1 Pseudamia nigra | reverse complement strand
TTTAAAGGTTTCAGTTTGTTTTTCAATTGCGTTGCACAGGTTATAGGTCACATTAAAGGTGGAAAAAGTTGTGAAATGATTTATCTTGGTGTCAATTTTTTACATCCCAAAAACCTGGCATTTGAACAGGGGTGTGTAGACTTTTAATATCCACTGTAAGAATTTCACAAACATTTTACTTAAAAGTCAAGAACCATTTAATAATACTAAGAACAAAATAATCCAGTAAATGAACAAAAATAAACAAAAAATAATAAAAGAAAAGTCGAATTGAAGCTAATGATTTAGGTTTAAAATGTGCATTATATATATATAATATGGTACATAGAGGGTTCAAATATTTTTGTGGCTCTAGTCCAGGGGCCAACAACCTTTTAGAACCACAAGAGCCATTTTTGGACAGAAAGAAGAAAAAAAAAGTTTTGAGAGCCACAAAAAATATTAAACCCTGTACGTACCACATGACATATGATACCTGTTTGAGCTTGAAACATGTCATTGTTCATTTTGTTGTTGTTTTTTTTTTTTTAATCCAATCATTTCATTCATTCATCATTCATTTCCATTATTTTACTCAATATATTCAATATATTGAGTATTTTGTCAAGAGTGCTAGTTTCTTTTCAATTTACTGATTATTTTTCTTCATTTTTACTTATTTTTGTTCATTTTGTAGATTGTTTGGTCAAGTTTTTATTAGTGTATTTAATAATTTTATTCATTTTTATTGCTTACCTCACTGAGTATTTTTATTTATTTACTCTTTATATTCATGTACGGTACTTGACTACTCTGTTCATTTTGTTGAATATTTAATTTAACTTAATTTTTTATACCATTTCATATATTTGATTTATGATTTTAGTCATTTTTGTATTTTTTTCTCATTTTCCTGATTATTTTAGTCAGCTTTGTCTTAATCGTGTGTAAACTTGTTTGTTATTTTTTCATAATTTTGCTAATTTTTTGTTCATTTTTTCATGTTGATCATTTAATTTATCATCTTGCTTGATGTTAATTTTCTCACTGATTTTGTTCGTTTTGTAGACTATTTGCATTAGGTTTGTCATCATTTTTGTTCATTATGTAGTTCACTATTTCTGTCTTTTTGTTGTTTCTCTGCTTAATTTGTCCATTTTGATTTATTATATGTTCCTTCCACCACTGGACAAAGCCACAGGGGCCACTGAGGAGGGGCCCAAGAGCCATAAGTACTTGAGTAAAAAAGTATCTAATCAGAGTTGCTCATGTAGTTGTACTGTACGTGTCAGGTGTGATATATTTATTCTAGCCCCATATACTGTATTTTATTTTACTCCTTTTTGCATATTGATATTGTTGTTTATCTTGCTAATAATAATCAACAATACTTTGATTATTTTGCAATTTTTGTTTACTCTGTTTCAGTAATTTTGTAAATATTTTATTGATTATTTTGCTTATTTTGTTGATGTCTTGATTATTTTTCATCATTCCACTGATACTTATTTTGCTCATTATGCTCATTTTTTAAATACATTGTCCATTGTTTATTTTTGCTCATTTTTATGTACTTTGTTGATGTTTTGTCCATTATTTTGTTAATTTTGTTAATTTTTGTCATTTTTAATTGTTTTGTTTATATTTTTGTTAATTTCTATTCACTTTACTAATATTTTGTCCATTATTTAGCCAATTTTGCTAATTTTGTTAACTTTATTGGTTATTTTTGCTCATTTTTGCATATTTTGTTGATATTCCACATGCGTAAAAATGACTGCTACTGACCACACATAACTAAGAATGAAAAGTATTCTATAAAATAACTACTCTCAGAAGTATGTGTATTTGAAAACCCTACTGGAGTAAGGTACATGTAAAGGGTTAAATATACAATACTTGAATACTACCCATGTGTGGTCCTGTTTCCTCCTGTGTCACATTCAGTCAGCTGCAGTCTGCCCCTAGTGGAGGACAGAGTAAACTACAGTCGAAGTGCAGAGGACCTGTCTCCTCAAGGCTCTGCTCTGAACTAACCCATTAATCGTGTTGCCATAGTTGGGGTGAGTGAGTGAGTGATTAGGGTACGGCTACGACAGAGAGAGGCCAGGACCGAGAGCGCCTCCGTCTGTCAGCTACAGCCTCAAATAATGAGGTCTAATGGATGGCAGAACGCAGACACACCTGTCCAGTCCACTCACATTAGGATGAATGGGAAGCTGCGAGGCGTTTCTGTTCTATTATATGCACTTGTGTGTTTGACGCATGTAGGAGAATTCTGATGTTAGTTGTTATTTTTGCTCCTGCGTGTTTCTAAGCAGCTCTAACCTGATGCTTTTACCTTTAGGCAGTGGTGTGTAGAGTAAATAGAAACAGTACTCAAGTAAAAGTACCGTTATTTTATAACTATAAGTAGAAGTACTCATAAAAATATGTGCTTGAGTAAAAGTAAATGAGTACCTCATAAAATGACTGAAGTAGTGAATAATTTCATACAAAAATACATTTTTGTTCATTTCTTATTTTTTGTTGTTTATTTTGTGGATTTTCTTGTCCAGTTTCTTTATTGTCATGTTAGTGTTCATTAAATAACTTGATAATTTTGTTCATTTTGTTATCTTTTGTTTCATTTTTTCACCCTTACTCAATTAGCTACGTTGCTTTTGACTCATTATAATCATAGAGTAACAATACTTTTCCTTGAGTACTGATGCAGTATATTCTACCCCACAACTTGTTGTCATTAAGTGTGTGCTCTTTGTGTCTCTCCCAGGCTGTGAACCCTGTGCAGGGTGGTGATGAGCAGTCAGGGCAGCAGCAGGGGAAGTGGCCAGCATGCGGACACTCCTCCCCCACGACACGCCCCTGGACCCAAACTGCAGGTGCAGCGTTCCCTCTCACGTGACACCATCACCATCCACTTCTCCGCTCTGGGGAAAGAGGAGGATGATGAAGAAGAGGAGCTTTATGGGATGCCTGCAGGGTCTAATTCAGGGCAAGATAGGGCCAAGGGTCTTGAAACGTCAGGAAGCGATGACTACTCTGTTGCAACAGGCTTGGAGGCGAAAGAGGAGCTGTTGTTTGAATCATCTGGGGAGGAAAGTACTTCTGGAGCTGCAGTGCTCCCTGTTTCGTCCACCCCCCTGGCTGTGCAGCCCTCAGACCCTCACCCACACACCCCCTCTCCAGCCATGACTATAATCCCAACCTCCACCCAGTCCCACCTGAGCTCCACCCCTAACGCCAGCTCCTCCTGGCCATCTGACCGACCCTTAGCTAACCCCACATCCACAAGCTCCAGCTCCTCCTCTCCTTGCAAGTCATCAGCGCTGCCGTCCTCCAAGCCTTTTCTTAGCTTGGTTAGGTCCTTGTCCAATGATGTTGAGTCTCGAGAAACCACAGCTGTGCCCACCACTGTTGCACCAACACATGCACGCCATCGACATTTAATGAAATCTTTTGTGAAGTCTCTTTCCACGGACACTTCAAAGACTGATACCCAAGAAGGGCCACTTCACCACTATCTTCATTATCCCCCTCATCAGCAGCAGGTGCAACCATCACAACGCCCACCGCCTCGCAACATGCAGCTCTTCAAACAGTTTTCCCAGCCACGCTTGTGCTCCGCTCCTGTCATTGTCAGTCAAGCAGGTGGTGACTCCAAAACAGCCCCTTCCTCTCCAATTATGTCCCCAGATGGTAGGTCCTTTTTTAAGGTCCAGGAGGTGGAGGCTAAAATAGAAGACACCAAGCGGCGGCTGTCGGAGGTGATGTCCGACCCTTTGCAGCTTTTCAGTAAGATCATGGGGGATGAGTCTGGCGTTGGAGTGGCTGGGAGCACCACTCATCGTGCCAAATCTCTGTCCTCCAGTGCATCGGAGCTCAGTGGAGTGACAGCAGTGAATGGACATGCTGAAAATAACAACAACTACAGCATTAAGGAAGAAGAGATGGCAGAAGGGGAAGAAGATGAAGAAACTCCCACAGGAAAGGGTCCTGATTCAGTGTTTTTTTCCTTTCCATCACTGGCATCAGCTCCATCCCTCTCCCAGGCATCCACTCTGTCCAAGTCTCCATCTCTCACTCTGGGCCGCTGCTCTATGTCAGCTCTGGTAGCTCGACAGGAAGACGAGGACTTCTGTGAACTGTACAGTGAGGACTTTGAGATATGTACTGATACAGAGACGCCAGACGGGGATTACCCTGGGTCTCGACAGCCTCATACTGGGAGCACAGGTTTGTGTAGTGAACTTGACACGGAGGAAGAGGACAGAGTGGGACAGGAAGCAGAGACGGTGCCTGTGACAGGCCTCGTCTTCTTGACACAGTTGGTGTACTGGTATTTAATCCTTCCGGTGCCACCGTACATGTGTGCTGTCGTGCATGGGGTAGTAGCTGGGTTCATGCTGGCCATCCTGGTGCTTTGGCTGTCCTCTGCTCGACGCTCAGGGACGGGAAGAGGCAGACGAAGAATAGAGCAGTGGAATGTGGCCCAGTTGGATGTCAAAGAACCTGGCATATTTAAGGTGAAACAAAACAGCATGAGTGCTTAGAGCCTACTGTTATATGACTTCACAATGTAAAATTATTTTCCGTAGCTCATCATGGGCTTTTGTTAATGAGCTTTTTTCTTTCACAGGCTCTAGTATTTTTAGTAACCCAAGGTGCACACAACATGCAGACTTCCACATTTATAAGCATAGTATGTTCTCAAACAAACCATACTAACATGTGTACTCAGGGTCGGGGGAAGGGTTACTATGGCAACCACCACGTAATGTGCATATTAATTAAGTCACGGCATTAAAAAATATAAAAATCCATTTTGACCTATACGTAATATCAAAATTATTATAGCTAAAGGCATCAAATTTTAACAAGTGATAAATTCTACTCTGGAACACCACTCACTCATCACATGAACTTGACCTTGACTTTGGCCTTGAAGATGACCAACCAATATCTCTAGCTATGTAGTCAGGTTAAAAATGTCATGTACTAAATGACTGATGACTGACTACTACTACTACCAATACTACTACTACTAACGCTACTGCTACTGACTCTGCTGATCAAAATATGCTGTGAACTTCAAGGAAAAATGTCAAGGTCACAGTCAACATTCAGCTCTGTATCTCCAAAGTCCCCTGGAATCCCCAAACTAACTAAACTTGGCACATGGATACTCAGGGGAAGGGAAGGGTTACTGCAACCACCACCTAATTTGCATATTAAATAGGTCACAGCATTAATTGCAAAAATCGATTTTGGCTTATAGTACCAAATCTATTTTAGATAGAGGCACTAAATTTTAAATGTGTGTTTTCTCCGGGTACTCCAGCTTCCTCCCACAACCAAAAATATGCACTCGGGGTTAGGTGAATTGGTCACTGTAAATTGTCCATAGGCATGAATGTGAATGTGAATGGTGGTCTGTTTCTATATGTCAGCCCTGCAATGAACCGGCATCTCATCCAGGGTGAACGCCACCTTCACCCTAAGTCAGCTGCAATAGGCTCCAGCACCCCATGACATAAAAGACAAGGTGAGACAGAAATAACATAAAACACAACTTTTGGGTAAAAGGTGCTATGAGATGAAAGTGATGTAAATGCGCAAGAAGGGGAAAATGACAGTCAAAAAAAATCCTTAGAAGATAAAAATGATACAATTTTTGTTTTTTATTGTATCATTTTTATTGTGAATTTTTATGTATTTTGATAAAATGTTGTGAAAGCTGGTCAATGTCACATGAGTTCTTATTCAGCAACATTTAAACGTTTTATGAGTGATTCAGCTAAAAATGAAGCAAAAATAAAATCTAAATACAAATGAAAATGTTACATTGTGATACATGTAATTATCATGGTATAATCATGGTGTAATCAAAACTGAAAAAAAACTAAGAAAATAAAGAAAAATGGGAAAACAGGAAAAAAAATCCTTACTTGAGATTAAGACAAACCTGAGCAAAACCATCGGGAAATGAGCAGAAAATTCACAAAAATTACTAAAATAATAAATCAACTGAATGAAAATGAATTTACAAATTAAGAAAATATTCAAAAAAACGAACAAACGAATCAACAAAGTGATCAAAGGAAACAATAGTGAAGTAAATGAATATAAATAAGGAATGGAGTATAAATGAGAAAATGTGTAGTCACTGAACAGATCATGTGGGGTTGCTGAGTTAAAATAGTTGAACTTGATGGAAAAGTGCAGGAGTAAAACTAACTATTCAATCGAGTCGTAATAAAAGTATCAAAAGAGCATGAAAGGAAACACCATGGTGTGCTGCACTGTCGTCGCCATGGTAACCACACATTCCATTAGAGTTCTCCATTCATTTCCTGTGGGAAAAAAATTTGTCACAAAAGCTTAATATTTTAAAAATGATAAAGGTTAGAATTATGAAAGGCAATAGCACACTTGTCCTGAATAAGCTGAAACATGAAGTTTGAATGGTTTGAATTGGACAAAAAATGTAGGAGTAGTTACACAACAGAAAATATATGGAAGTGGAAGAATATTAAAGACTGAAGACAACAATAGTGGGATTGCTGCATGACTCAGCAATCCCACAAATAAATAGAAATAATAGATGAAAATAAACAAAAATAATCTGGGAAATGAACCAAAATTGCCAAAACTTAATGAAATAATTAAATAAATGGACAAAAATGGACAAGAAAAAAAAATGCATATATCATGTGGTAAGTAAAAGGTTTGAATATTATTTGTGGTTCTAGACACTTTTCTGTGCAAAACATTAGATTGTAAAGGCTTATTATTTCTTATTTATCAACCCTATGTTCTGTTCATACACATTATAACACACCCACATTTTGTTGTAATCTGCGATCCACACTATACATGTAGCCATACCATGTTGTGTACATTATAAACATTATAAATCTGCATATTCTACAACATTTATAAAGCACTTTAGCTTTGATTTACCATTTTTGTATTAATACACTTATAAATAATAGGAATAAGGAGATGAAAAGTAGCTCCCATTGCACATCTTTCGGTTGTGCAGAGCTGTGGTGACAGGGTCTGTTTATTTCAGAAACAGTGGTACACTTTATTGCTGATGGATTACAAAATATATGACTAAAATATGCCTATATATTCAGTTGGAGCGAGGAAAATGATCTGTGGCGAGAACTGACACTGAATATTCAAATATTCACAAGCTTTCATATCTGTTATATTTTTTTTGTCTGAAAACACGGTCAGAAACTAGAACGCACCCTGTTCAGAACTTTTTTTCAGAAGCAAACAGTTAAATAAATATATAATGCAATAGAATAGAAAGAAGAAAATAGATGAAAAGTAGCTGCTGACTTCAAAACACCGCATCAATAAATTATGTTTTGTCTGCAGTCAATGTTCGCACCATCACACTTTGATGAAGGCAAGGATAGCGCGCATGGCTGTGTTTTTATTTAAGGGAATCAGTAATGAATCACCCTCCTGTATGAATCAGACATCAGTATGGAGCTGCTTTATCTGTGTCTGATCCGAACAGGGCTTTTCCACAGAGAAGTTTAGATTGGAAATTAATTAGAGACTAGGCACATTAGCAGCTCACTGTGCTGAGATGGGTCAAATAAGCTCAAATTTACTACTGGTGGCAAGTCACTTAAAGAAAATAGTCACTAATAGAGATGATCCATGCAGAAAAATACAAGGCAAAAATATACTGCCACGTGTTTAGAGATCCCACATGATTTGATGCACAGAATACTAAACCTCTGAAACATCCATATCTAGCTGTGTTCACATGCTATTATGAATAAGTAGAAACAGCTTTTATATCTTCCAATTACATTTTTCACTCTATCAATTTCCCATCCGTGCACACCGGCCATGCACCAAGATTTCCCCTGTTGTTTCAGGAGAAGTGGCCGTGTTCACAGAGGGCCCTTTGGGACTGATAAATCAGCAGTTTCAAGGAAAATGCAGCCATATACAGCCCCACAGAATCCAGCAGCAACATATATCGAAGTTCTATTACACTTTTTCTCAGGTGATGACTGAAGGTTTTCCCTTGAAAAACACACTTTTCCAGTTCTTAACTAACCTCAGCTAGAGCTACAAAATCTTCAAGATTTTAGGCAGTTTATTTGCTAAATGTTATGTAAGCACATGTACTTAATTTTTGTAAGCAGCTGCACAGGAGACCCTTGTGGCTAGAGGGTACAGCTGTTCCAAGCAGACCTCTGTGGTCATGCAGAACATAATATACACATAAGTGATGCACCCTGGAGGATCCAAGTGCAGGGGAATTGTGGGCACAAACACTGCTCTGTCTTTTATTTGATGCTCGTTCAAATGCTGTAAGTAGAAAAAACTAACTAGTTGACTGTGTCTGCTTTTACCCCTACACTCTCAGGGCTGGATGAATGAGATCAACAGCTATGACCCTGAGACGTACCACGCCACCCTGACCCACTCTGTTTACGTCCGTTTGGAAGGCTCCGTCTTGCGTCTGTCAAAGCCCAACCGGAACATCTCCCGTCGTGCCACTCACAACGAGCCTAAACCTGACGTCACTTACATTAGCCAGAAGATCTACGACCTGACTGACAGCAAGGTGCAGGGGGTTTGGTTGTAAATGTGACTGTAAGAGAAGGGGGCAGATATATATGTATTTGTGTCTCTTCTGCTCAGTTAGTGTATTTGTGTGTTTGACAATGAGCTTAACGGACAGTGACATCAAGCACACGTCTCCTCATATTTACTGTTGCCTGAGTGTGTACTTGTTAATAGGTCATGTTCGGTGACAAAGCTACTCAGAGTCACATACAGTGTGTAAACATGGAGTGAATGTCTCAGGTCGCTGACCCGGTACACACAGCTGCAGGGCTTGTGTATCACTGTACTGACACTATTGTTTTGTGCATCTGAGGGCAGATGGAAGGGTTTGTCATGTATCAGTAAGTCATGAATTATGGCGATCCTCGTTATGTAGTTACGCTGTTGTTTTTAAAGAAAATGTGTTAGCTCAAGTTGTTTTTCTTTTTTACTTTTTCTGTTTTTTATAAAAGTAAAACAGACTAACAACGCACATCAAAAGGTTGCTTACGGGTGCTCTGTGTCTTTTTCAAATCATAAATGCCCTTTCAAGACTCCGTCCATGACATGCCTGTACATTTATGCGATGGAGTGTCATCCACATTATTTATGACTCATGTCCGTTCTATTAATGATTCTATCATGAAATTAAAATTTTCTGTATTTCCAGTATATCTAACAATTTCTGGTGGCATGTTTAAAAGTAGAAGTCAGTCATACAGTGCATATATTTCCTGGACTATTTCTGTCCATTCAGTAACTATAGTAGCCTTCTTTCCCAGCCTTTTTTTACGATCTGATAATACAAGTTGTAACAGAAGCACGTATTTGTTTTTATTGCTTTGAAACTTATATAGGTAATATTATTAGTATCTCTGGGCAAAAACTTTATAATAATCATACACTATATTGTATTTCATGTTGTCCAAAAGTAAACTAGAGTTCTGTATCTCCTCATGACTCAGTTTTCCATGATTGTAGATGGTTTTATAGAAGGGGACATAAATATAAGTGATTGACAGCTGTAAAAACCAATCGCAGTAAAGAATCCATTATGCATATTTCTATAACTCAGAATCTGTGGCACCCAAAGACACTGTTTGGCAGCTATGTGCCATTTCCACAGTATGTTGGGTTCATAGTGGCATGAAACCATATAATGTTGTTTATAATTATATCTACCGGTAGTCTATTCTTAGGACAGAGAGGCAAGAGCTGCAGGAGGAGCCTGCAGGAAATGCACCCTGTATTTTCAGTGTTGGTGATTTGTTCTTACAGCTCAATAAACTCAACAAACCTGACACTGCTTATGGTTATTAAATGTTAACTTGCTGTATTTGTCATGCAGATCTACCTGGTGCCCCAGAGCCTGGCGAGGAAGAGAGTGTGGAACAAAAAATACCCAATTTGCATTGAGCTAGCCAAGCAGGAGGACTTTATGTCAAAGGCCATAGGAGACCGACCTGAATCTGGGGAAGACAAACTCACAGGGGTTAGTGAGAAGGTGGAAAAAGTAGACAAGAGTGAGAAAGTGGAGGGACCAGTAGAGGAATCCAAAAGACCGGCATCCGGAGGGGCTGATTTGACAATCTACCTGTTTGGGAGGACGGGTCGGGAAAAAGAAGAGTGGTTTCGTCGATTTCTGCTTGCATCTCATATGAAATCAGAGGGGAGAGGTAGCAGCCTGCCTGCCATCTGCAAGAGTGGTGAGTGGTACTAAATCACGAGATGTGTGTGGCTTTCCTTTTCCTGTGAACTATTTTCACACACACAAGTGTACACAGACACATGAGCACATCACTTCCAACAGTTAGAATAGCCATTCTTTTGAGTATGTTCCTGCACAGCCATCAGATCTGTGCATAATCTCTGGCTTAGGGAATGCCAATCCCTTCAAGTGAGTGAACAGATGAGTGGGAATGGGATTACATGCACAGAGAAGCGGTATATTATAGCATTGGTCTCCACTGTGGGACGTAAGCCTGCAAGGACAAGGGCCACTTCAAAGGAAACACTAGTAGTGTGAAGACCCAGTCACTGGGGCATGTGTAGGGTGAACAAGATTACTGCAAACATGTATTTGTGCTACAGTACAGTGGTACTCCGGCTAACGAATTGAATCCGTTCTGGCGTCACATTCATTGGCGAAACAATCATTAGCCAGTGCCGTTTTTTTCATAGGAATAAATGTAAAACCAATTAATCTGTTCTGGACATGCGAGAAGTCCCATATAAAGTATGTATTACACACCCGTACGTGCACATTTATTCATTATTATTATTTGAAAAGGAAGCTATGTTAATTATCTGAAACGGAATGCATGAAATTAGTTCTAAAAATGATTTAGAATGTATTCATACTCTGGCTTATGACTTGGCAGTGACGAATGTCCTCCTGCAGTGTGTGTTAGTGGACATTGGGTCTCTGTCTGCTGTGTGTTTTTCAGTGCGACGTCCCGTGTGGACGTCTTTGCTGTAAACACTGTAAGCACAACTCTAGCGTGTTTATGGCTATTGTTGTTAGCTACAGCCAACAACACAGCTCCAGCTGTGTGCTCAACAGTGTTTTTAGCTCACAACGGCTGCAGCTGTGGGTCCAGTGTTAGCTCTGGCTGTGTTGTTAGCCGGTTCCAGAGTGTTATTAGCACCAGTTAACAACACAGCTGGAGCTAACACCCCAACGGGCTAAGATGAGCTAATAACACTCCGGAGCTGGCTAACAACACAGCCGGAGCTAACACCACAACCTGCCGGGTCCAGCGTTGTGTCAGGCTGGGTGCCACCCAGGCCTCAGCACTGTTAAGGAGCTGCTCTGTAGCAGAGGCATTGAGCTACTTGTGGTTAGCATTCGGCCTATTACATCCCGCAGGAGCTTTCACATGTTATTGTGTTGATTGTTTACATCCAGGCGATAGTTCACTTCTGGGTCTATCTCTTCCATTAACTGAATTTTTCCCATTCGCCGGAACAAAATTTTGGCCAATTTTTTTCCTTGTTACCTGGATTTTTTGTTACCAGGAGCGTTTGTTACCCAGCGTTCCACTGTACATACTCTCTAAACTGTTTCACAGAAAGTTATATTCAGAAAAGCTATTTTTGTCCATATATGAGTCATCAAGAGGACACATTGTAAATCATGCTGTGTTGGAGAAGGCGGTGTGAAATTAATGCAAAATAGATGCTAATTATTGTGTTGAGTACGCTTTGTGTATGTGAAATGTGCATTGATTGGAATGAATGAAATACGCACACACGTGAGTGCATCGTATTAACCGTCACACTTTTTACACCCTTCATTTTTTTCCACTTTTAGCCTTCTTGCCCTCCCACAGCCGCAGTAGCAGCACCCAGTCTGGTGTAGGCCTAGAGGCCGACAGCAGGAGCAGCAGCCGCGGTAGCCTGGATGAGCTGTCCCAGGCTCAGTCCCGATTCAAAGAGACCCCCACTACTCAGTCTTCTGCCACTGCTGGAGGGGTGAAACAGAAAATGCAGTTAGACTATAATGTCTACATGGCCAAGTATGTCAACCCCCAGGCACCGCCGAGAAGCCCCTCTGGCACTGACAGCCCTGAAAACAGCCCCGAGAGCAGCCCCAAAACAACCAAAAAGGTAGGACAGATATAGTAAATTACAACATTGGGATACATAGTGAGCACAAATGACCAAATGAGCAAAACAATGAAGGACAATCAACTTAATTATCCAAAAATAATCAAAAAATTGAACAAAACATCCATTAAGTCAGCAACAAGATGAGAAAATATGATCCCAATTATAAAGAACAAAAATGAACAAAATAAGCAGTATAATAATAATAATTATTATTATTATTATCATATTATTATATAATATTATTATTATTATTATTATTATTATTATTATCTTCTTC
>JAQQAE010014260.1:0-12456 GCA_029823295.1 Pseudamia nigra | reverse complement strand
ACTGCCCCATAGTGCACCATACCATACTGCCCCATAGTGCACCATACCATACTGCCCCATAGTGCACCATACCATACCGCACCATACCATACCGCACCATACCATACCATACCGCACCATACCATACTGCACCATACCATACCATACTGCACCATACCATACCATACTGCACCGTCTTTATTTATAACACACTTTAAAAGCAACATGGCTGACCAAAGTGCTTGTACAGTCAAATAAACATAACCCATAAACACAGGGCAGAAATAAAAGAAACAAGACGGTTTAAGATAGGGCACCTAAAAACAGGGGGATTAAGTACAAAAACAACTAAAAACAGAATAAAATAACTAAAAACATTATCAGTGTGTCACTTTGTGTCTCACTCTGGTTCAAAGACCTGGGAATAAAGGTGTGTTTTAAAGCGAGATTTAAGAACACCAATTGAAGGAGCCTGTCTGACGAGCAGAGAGAGTTCATTCCAGAGTTTAAACCCAGAACTGAAAATGCTTCATCACCTGTAAGTTTCCTTTGTGGCTTTGGAATGACTAAAAGCCCCTGGTCAGATAACCTGAAGGAACAAGAGGGGGTGTATGAGTGCAGCATGTCAGACAGATAAAAAGGGGCATGGCCAATTAAAGACTTAAAAACAAAAGAATTTTAAAGCAGATTCGTACATGAACTGAGAGCCATTGAAGGGAGGTTAAAACCGGAGGGATGGTCTCTCGCTTCTCAGTACCTGCAGTATCTGGACCAGCTGAAGACTTACTGAATTACTGTTTCTAGATCACATTTTGACAAGAGCTCAGTATAAATAAAGAAGTACACTGAATTGAGACTATGTTTTTTTTTTTTTATTATTGACTTTTTATGTTCAAGTTTTGTGGAATTGTTGACATGTTTTCCACTCCGTCCTCTTACATGAGTATGCTGTACTTCTGTCATGACGTTCTGTACCTTTTGTCTTTATGTATTTATTGTATATCTGATTCGAAAGTTGTCCCTTTCGACCAAAATGCTGCTCATGAAGAACTTAAATCTCTTACTCTTTGTTGGAAACAGGTATGACCACATTCTGAAGTGGGAGTTGTTCCAGCTGGCCGACTTAGACACGTACCAGGGGATGCTGAAGCTGCTGTTCATGAAGGAGCTGGAGCACATTGTCAAGTCATACGAGGCATACCGGCAGGCGCTGCTGTCCGAGGTGGAGGCTCGCAAACAGCGGCAGCAGTGGTACGCCCAGCAGCCCAACAAGAACTTCATAGGGAACATGTGAGCGTGCGGATGTGCAGTCGTGACTGAACGCAGACTGACCACGCCTCTCTGAGGTTTCAACAGTTTGGACGTGGTCGGGATTTCCCTTTGAAATCACGACTGACTCTCAATCACCTTTTTTTTTTTTTTTTTTTTTTAACCAAACACATCCGTGCCTTCACTTGATCCAAATATATAAGCCGAGGAGAGGGGTTTAGTTTTGCTGCATGTGACAGAATTCACGAATGACCATGTGACTGAAATAAAACACTCCAATGAAGAAAAAGAAGCCGTCATGCGCGACGTGGGGAGGCGTCCGGCTTCACTCACAGCCCTTTAAAGTGACTCGCTGGATGGATTTCTGTTTTCGAGACTGACAGTCCCCAAACCGTGCTCTGGAGATTTGTTCTGGAACATTGCAAGTTGTGCCTTTTTTTAATAAAATAAACCCCAGGAATTTTCTCCTGTCGCGTCATGCATACAGCAGCTACTCCATGGTAGAAAAAGGCAGCTTCTCCTCGTGAGTCTCCGCATGAAAACCTTTTGTCTTGTGTTTTGTTCCCGTCACAAACTGAAGCCAAACGATTTTACATTTAACAAAAAAATGTGCATTGTTTTTTAATGACAACCTTTACATGACAATCCACTAAAACTTTAAATATTTAAGAAATTTTGATACAGAACCTCTGTATTTATTTGGAGATGTCATGGGTTGAACATGACGGTGCATTTGAACATCTCTGGGCTCGTGGTCAAACTGTAAGTCAGGAAAACTCTGTGTCTAATTAAACATAAATAAGCTACTGTAATTTAAAGTTACAATTAAACATTTAAGAAGTATTGAGTTTGCAAAAAAGAAGTGCAATTCTGTTTTGTCGCGTGTCATTCAACAAGTAACTATATATTTTTGGTATGAATCGTCTTTTAAAGTGTTATCATTTTATAGATGAACTTTTGTGACTAATTTGAAGAGAGGGCTTTTAAAGAAGTGTTCAGGGGATTTGGATGATTGGTGAGTCAGTTTGTTAAGTAGGACTGTGAGATAAAATGTAATTACACTTTCATGTTTGTCAATATCAGTAATTATTACAGTTTAACTGAGTTGTTTGCTGTTTTATTTTTTTCCTAGAAAACATGGAAAAAAGCAACAACATGAAAACAACGTAACTGATGCGAGATGAAAATTATGTAAAAAAAAAAAAAACAGGACATAAACAACAAGATACAAGACAGAAATGTGGTCTCATCACGACTTAATCTGAATCCTAATAAACTAAAACAACATATTAACATGGTTGGTTTTATTATTATTTTTAACTTTTATGTAATGTGTTTTAAACTCTTACGGTGAGAACATTACAAATGTTAAATTCTGGTGGGTGTCGGTGGTTCTCCTCAGCCCCCCGGCAGTAAAACTCTTCATTTGTTCCCGAAACGGCCCCAAGCGGATTTTAAATAAACACCTCAGGTTTCAGTGAGCTGCCACATCATTTTTAAAAATAATACAATGGATGCAATTTCCATCTATCATCTTCTGCTTATCCTGGTCAGGGTCTCGGGGGCAGTAGCCCCAGCAGAGAACCCAGACTGCCCCCTCTTCTAGGGGGCCCCCCAGGCATTCACAGGCCAGACGAGACATAGTCTCGTCACCGCGTCCTGGGTCTGCCCCAGGGCCTCCTCCCCATTGGGGCTAGTTTTGGCAACTGGGGATTGGACCACCCAGACCCCCGCCTTCAGCTGCCACCCAAACCACACAATTTTTTGAGCATTCCTCAACTTTCCCAGTCTTTTGTTGTCCTGTCCCAGTTCTTTTGGAACATGTTGCAGGCATCAAATTCAAAATGTGTGAATATTTGCAAAATAAAGTTTATCAGTGTGAATATTAAACATGTTCAAACTAATGAATGGAAGCAGCTGTGATTCAGTAGGTAGAGCAGGTCGTTCATGAACCAGAAGGTTGGTGGTTCAATCCCCAGCTTCTCGTGTCCACAGGCCTAAGTGTCTTTGAGCAAGACTCTGAATTCCAAGTTGCTCCTAGTGACTGTTCACTGGTGTGTGAATGGGTGAATGTATAGCCGTGTAAAACACTTTTAGTGCCGTAAGCTAGAAAGATGTTATATAAGTGCAAGACCATTTACCAAATATCATGTTTTTGTCATATGTTCAACTGAAAACAGGTTGAAAAGAATGTGCACATTATTGTATTCAGTTTTTATTTACATTTTACACAACACCCCAACTTCATTGGAATTGAGGGGTTATAGCTGCATCTATGGTATCTATGATTTTCTTCTTGAGTTTTCATATTCACAGGATAGGTGTCGATGCTACTGGTTCACTGAGGTGATGAGAATATAAAGCTCTTAAAGGTTGACCTTGGGACGACGCCTTTGTTTCTGTTACTGCAGACAAGCTGTCATGATCATGTTTGACATGTAGTGACTTTATTATCAGAGCCACCAAATGTGAACGTGTGGGGTGGCGTAGGTATGTATCTAAATCAAGTTCAATTTCAGTCTGTAGAGTGAACACATCACATTGAATGCAAATACTTCTGGCAGTTTAAATGATGTAATATTGTCATGACAAAGAGGATACATGGCTCGTGTGTGCAAAGGTTTGTTGCTTAAAGCAGTTGCCCCCCGCCCCCATCACCCAAGACTAGACATGACCCAAAATCAAGGAAAATGTTCAACTTGTACTGAATGAAAAGATGATGCAGTTTGATGGTGAGATAGAATAGAATATGACTATGTTTCATGATAAACTAAAACCATGACGCTAGAGAGGAAATATTCACCTTTACTCTCAATTTCCATCAGCGCAAAACTGCCTGATCATCTTCTGATGTCTGACATCGAGGTAATTTCATCAGAGAACTGTTGCTCACTGGATATTTTCTTTATCAGTCTATTCTCTGTTACCCTGTTGTTGTGTAAATCACCTTACGTCTCCATCCTCATCCTCAGTTTATACTTTGACAGTGAAATGCAGTGAGTTGCCATGTGATGTGATGATATTTGTGTTCACAGTAATATTTTAAAGCTGTGGTAAAGGGAGATCCTGGTCGTTACAGTTGTTATTTGACACTTATTTTCACACAGTTTCAGATTCAGGTTGTGGAAAGACTATGTGCACGGGACGGAGGATAGTGATGTAAATAAATGTTCAGTTGACATCTGCGTACAAAAATAAATCAACTCAGTTGGTGATCAGATCACAATAGAAGCTGTGATAAAAGGTGATACTGAACATTCAAATATGCACAAACAAGCTCTTCTCAAGCTTTAGAAATAATGAGAATGGTCCACTTAAAAAAAGTAGGTCTTTGAAAAAGAAATATGTTTGAGTGTGTTCAATCTGATGTGTGCTGTCCATGAATCATAATGTGTCTATGCAGTTACTTACAGCCGAAAATGTCTTCATCATGTTACCACAGTGCAACATTTATTCAGTTCAGACTTGATTCAAAGTGGACTTATATGATCTGTGACAAAAGTATAATGGAGACGGAAGTTTTCCATACCTTGACAAATGTTCAATTCAGGTGAGATCAGTGAAAACAAATGCACATGGTCTTTATCACATACTGTACTAATGGAACGTCTACGAGGGCCAAAGTCTGCACAATAACTGTAAGTCATCTATCTAGCTATCTCTCTCTCTCTCTCTCTATATATATATATATATATATACATACACACACACACACATAATAAAGTCATCCACCCCTCCTTGAATTTCCACCTCATGGCGGAGGGGTTTGTGTACCTGAGTGATGCTAGGAGCTGTTGTTGGGGGTAATTCTCCCCTGGTAGGGTCTCCCAAGACAAACTGGTCCTAGGTGACAGGTCAGACTAAGAGTGATTCAGAAGACCCTTATGACTCTGTCTTCCTGTGGGCCCACCACCTGCAGGAAGGGTCTGTTGCTGTGTGGTTTGAGTGGCAGCTGAAGGCGGGGGATAGGTTGGTCCAATCTCAGGATGCCAAAACTAGCTCTAAATGGAAGGAGGCCCTGGGGGGGATCCAGGACACGATGGCTGGTCTGGGAACGCCTGGGGGTCCCCCCAGAGGAGCTGGAGGAGGGGCCTGGGGAGAGCTGCTTAGGCTGCTGCCCCCAAAACCCTGACCAGGATAAACAGAAGATGATGGACATTGCATCCATTGTGTTATATTTTTTAAACGACGTGGCAGTGAGCTGAAACCTGAGGTGTTTCAAATTTGCTCTCAATAGTTCTTGCAGCAAATCACATCACGAATCATCACATGTTAGAATGATTTTAACAGGATTCTGTATAAAGTAATGTCCTGAAACCATTGAAAAAAAACCGTGATCCAAAAGATTCTGAAAGAAATGATTCATATTTCTCATTGCATAATTTTTTAAACCCTTGTACTGTCTTCACTTGTTAAACAGTGGATATGTTACTACTCCTTCCACCTCCTCACAGGTGGAGTACTCAAATACATTTACTCCTTTACTCAAATAAATTTACTCCTTTACATGGACTTGTTCTACAGAGTACTTTACTTTTCCTCCAAGTGAAGAAAACAAGAAAAATCATCAACAACTATGAATAAAACTGAACCAAAAAGAAGCAAAACTTTCCAGAAAGTGATCAAATAATTACAAAGTGAACAAAAATAAAACAGAATTGGAGAAAAAGGGAACAGTCATCACCGAAGTTTAAAAAAGTACTTCTAAATTGAAGAACGTTGAACACTGAAAAAAGGATGAAAATTATCTTCGTACTGAACAAAATAACCAAGGAAATGAGCAAAATAATTTAGAAAATGGAATAATATCAACAACACTGCACAAAAAGCAAAACTATCCACGAAATGAACAAAGAACATGAACAAAAATAACCAAGAAAATGAACAAATGTGAAGGAAAAATGATCAGTCATCCTGCAAAACCAACAAAATAAGCAACAAAATGAACCAAAAAATAAGCAAAAACAAAGAAAATCAAGCAAACAAGTAAAAATAAACAATATGATGAAGAAACGAAGCAAAAAAGGTTTAAAAAAAATAAATGAATAAACCACAAAAATCAAATCCCCCCCAAAAAATATGAAATGAATCTGTTCTGTGCTGTAGTTACTCATTTCCTCAAGTACTTTTATTTATGAGTACTTCTACCTACATATACTGGAGTACTGATCCTGTGTACTCCCTGGAGCTTACACAGCTTCTCCTTGTAAATATATGAAAAAGGGTCCATTTTGATTTGAAAACCAGAGCAGGATTAATGCAACTTTATTTTTCAAAGTGAAGTTAAATTAAAAAACCATCCTCGTGAGGTGTGGAAATAATGAAGACGTTCCACAGACAGGTGTGTAAAAATCACAGGTGTACTTCAGTGTAAATGACACCAAAACAAGAATCCAGTGTAGTGAGATGGCGAGAAGAGCAGGATGAAGAGGAATGGAGGCAAAGTCAAGTCAACACTGGTCTTTCAAATAGATTTACAAAATACAAATATTTACTCAAAAATCAGACCGATATGGCATATGACTAAAGCAGCTCATTTGCTGAAATAATAAAAACCCACTGGACAGCCTGAACGAACGTCTACTGGAACTGGTCTGTGCTGATGTCATTCAACTTTACGTTTCTTCAAGTGTTTTGTCTGCCGTGTTTGACCCTTGTATCGTCTTCGCTTATTAAACGGTGGATATGTTACTACACCCTCCACCTCCTGACAGGTGTAGTAGTCAAATACATTTACTCCTTTACTCAAATACATTTACTCCTTTACATGGAGTAAATGTATTTGCTCCAAGTGAAGAAAACAAGAAAAATCAACAAACATGAATAAAACTGAACCAAAAGGAAGCAAAACTATCCACAAAATTAAAAAAAATCAAAGAAAATGAGCAAAACTGAAAAAATGACTAAATCATCATCATTTTCACCCACACAATTCTTGTCATGTCAGAATCAGAATTCCTTTTATTGTCATTGCACCAGGAACGCACAACGAAATTTGAAAGAGGTAACCCTCGCGATCAGTGCAAAAATGTGATTTTCATTGTGATTTTCATTATGTTGCTGCTGTCTGAGTTGCATGGGTCCTTGGGTAGCTTCAAGCTGCTCACTGAGGTCAATGGTACATTTGTTTCCCTCCTCCCATCTATGTTTTTTTCAAGGGGCCTGCATTCGGGTGAGTTTCACCCGACGTTAGTGATGGTGTTACTAATTTTAACGTTAGTGTTCCAGGGTTAAAGACAATGAACAACACTGAAAAAAGGATGAAAATTATCTTTACACTAAACAAAATAATCAAGAAAATGAACAAAATAATGATCAGTAGCAACAAAACTGCACAGAAAGAAGCAAAACTATCCACAAAATAAACAAAGAATAAGTTGAACAAAAATAACCAATGTGAGTCATCCTGCAAAATGAACAAAATAAGCAACAGAATGAATCAAAAAATAAGCAAAAAGAAAGAAAATCATCACGTAAACAAGCAAAAATGAACAATATGATGCTAATGTTTCTTGGGTTTTATTTGAGAAAATAATTTTTTCACACTTCTTTTGACCCTCACGTGACCCACTCCACTCCTCGTCCAGATTATGTCTTGACATCTTTAATGTCAGCTCAAAACGACATAAAATGATCTTTACTGAAATGTTTACAATCCAAACTACTTGTCAGCTATGATGACACACGTGGCTTCCGTCAGAGACAGAAAAATGCTTGGTTATTGTATAAACATAAAGCTTACTGTGATGCTTAGTGTCTCAAAAAGTATGTCTGGATTTCAACGGCTAATAGAAGGACTTGGGGATTTGCATACTCAAATACTTTTTAAATGTTTTTTGCGGTCGATCGGCAGTTTGCATGGAGCGAGCCTACAACACCATGGAACTACACCAAGTCAAACTCAAAAATGCTCAGTTTTTTAAAGAATAATATAAGATGACAAACATTATCTATATACCATGCTGATGATGCTTCTCATTGTTTAACATATAGTACATAGGTCTGCTTTTAAACAATGCGTAGATATTAGGTTTCAACACTAAACAGCACAGAACGTCAAAGAACAAAACGTCATCATTGTCACAGATGGGGAAGGTTTTTTTTTTATCACAGATTTGTCTATACTCTGAAAACCATTAAATGACAGATGTGGAAAAGCCATGTAGATGTGAACTGAACGGTGGTCTGGAGGTCGGATATGCTCAGGTCTGTGCAGTGCGGGTCTGTACAGGAGAGACCGTCACGCCCGGCGCCACCCGAAGGTGCTCTGGCGTTCCCTGTACACGGACATGAAACGGTCTGGGTTAGGTTCGGGAGAGTAGACGTGTCGGACCTCGGTATTGAAGAGAAGAGTGCCTGATGGGCGAGGGTCCTCAGTAAGTCCCTGTTGTGTTCTGTCTGATCCAATCAGTCCCTCTTTTTGTCCTGCTCGTCCACCGCCTTGTCCACCTGAGGCCCCGGGAAGGCGTGGTGGTACAGGTGCCTGTGATTGGCTGCTACGTTATACAGCTTGTAGAGAGCCTGTAATACACGACGATGGCAGAATGTAGCGTGAGAATAAAAGTGACATTGAGCCATTTGTCAACCTGTTGTTGCTCCTCTTACCTCATTTGTGCTCCCCTGTAGAGGCATTAAAAATACAGAAAGAAATTATATTTACATTACAACAAATTAAACAACATGAAAACATAATTAACATACATGTCCGTGTCCACAGCCCTCCTTGAATAGGAGCTATGTTGTCGGGGGCAATTCACTAGAGGTCTGGGCCGATTATCGGCGCCGATATTTGAAATTTTGATGTACAGTATATCGGTATCGGTGTTTTTTTTAATTCGACAGGCTGATATCAAGAAATCAATTAAAAACTATTTTATTTCGATTCAGGCGCTGTTGCCCCTCTCTCTTTCTCTCTCCTGCCGCTTCTGTGTTCCGCCCACGGCGCCATCTGATTGGTTAAACAAGCCGCAGTATGTGTAAGTGGCAGAGACACTGGAGCGGAAACTGTCCTCACACACAGCAGAGATGTGTTTTGTCGTGTCCAGAACCACACACAAAACACATGTGTTTGCGCTTTCCAGAGAGCAAACACACCTGTCGAAGGTAAACACAGAAAACTCTCCCGAAATTGTAATAAACATCCCACTGCTCTATATCTCACGACTACTTCTAACGTGACAGTGTTCAGCAGAATAACGTATGAGCAGAGTAAACATTAGCAGCTCTGCTAAGCTAGTTGCACCTCCCGACATGTCTGTAAATTACTGGAAACAATGCTGTTCATAATATCGATGTGAAAACAGTCTGTGATTGTAGAAGCCTGTGTGTGTGAGTGAGAGAGCGCGTAAGAAATTCAATTCAGTCGTGTGTGGTTTCAGGGAAGTACGATGAGATGAAGGCTGGCTAGTCTTTAGCATAACGTTAGCTCGCCGGTCCTGCTCGCAGTAGACTATGTATTATCTATGGGTTGAATGTATGTAATGTGGAGAATAGTGTGTGTTTGCGTGAAAGTCACATGAAAAAATCTACAGCTCATGACAACTACAATAACTTGTGAATCTAGGATCCATGCACTTCTGGACCTATTTATTTTCTGTTTATTTGGTTAAATAAACATGCTTTAGGCACTTAAACAAAGTTAAGTGTTTGTACTATTCAACATTTTTACAATTTTTACACTTTTACTGCAAATGAATATCGTCTCCAAATATCAGTTATCAGCCTCCTTACCTACTAATAATCGGTATAAGCCCTGAAAAACTTATATCGGATGATCACTAATCATTAACCCTTGAATTGTGTTCACTTGTTAAACAGTGGATATGTTACTACATCCTCCACCTCCTCACAGGTGTAGTACTCAGATACATTTACTCCTTTATTCAAATACATTTACTCCTTTACATGGACTTGCAAAACTATCCATAAAATAAAAAATAACAAAGAAAATGAACAAAATTGATAAAAAAGAAACAAAATCAACATCAAAATGAACAAAATACTTAAAAATGAAGACAATGAACAACATTGAAGAAAAGAAGGATGAAAATTATCTTCAAACTGAACAAAATAACCAAGAAAATGAACAAAATAATTTAGAAAATGGAAGAAAATGTAACAAAATAATGACCCAAATAATCATCAATATCAACAAAACTGCACAAAAAGAAGTACAAACTATTTACAAAACAAAGAACAAGTGAAACAAAAATAACCAAGAAAATGGAACAAATCTGAAGGAAACATGAACAAATGTGGAGGAAAAATGAACAAATCTGAAGGAAAAATGAAGAGTCATCTTCCCAAACCAACAAAATTAACCAAAAAATAAGCAAAAAGAAAGAAAATAATCAAGTAAATGAGCAAAAATGAACAATATAATAGAAACGAAGCAAAAAAAAGGTTAAAAAAATAAATGAATAAAATAAACCACAAAAATCAACAAATCACCCAAAAATGATGAAACAAATCTGTTCTGTGATATAAAGATACTCACTACTTCAAATACTTTTATTTATGTGTACTTATAGTTACTTTTACTAGAGTACTTCTGTGTACTCCCTGGGGTTTACACAGCTTCTCCTTGTAAATATATGAAAAAGGGTTCATTTGACCTGAAAACCAGAGCAGGATTAATTCAGTGATTATAGGTTTAAATATGCACAGTTGTCGTGTGTTCTTCGTGGATTCATATTTACAGTGTGGATGACCTTACCTGGTCCCACAGTGCACCAGCCACCTGGTCGATGACGGCGCCCAGCTCCCGGTATTCCCCGGAGTAGCGGATGTAGGCCCAGGTGCAGAGAGTGATCAGCGCCAGACCCAGGATCATGTTACACAAGCTGGCAATGATGTCCACGCCCACAAAGCCTGTGATGCCCGCCGCCACGTACATGATAAAGATGACCACGAACAGAGTGGCCGGCGTTCGGGCCGCATGGAAAATGTTCTTGGAGTCATTGTGCTTGATGTACTGGACGAAGACCTCGTCTATCTCGCCCTCCAGCTGCTGAAGGTAGCGGCGGCTGAACTCCTCGCCTCCCATTTTCTTCACGCCCCGGAACACCTGCAGCGCCTCCTCGCGGATGGTGGTGTGGCGGGCCTGCAGCTCGCTGGGAGCCAGGAAGGGCCGGTCACCCCCGCAGACCTCAACACACAGACGCTCATGAAAATAACTGCTCATATAGTGTAGGATTCCTAAGATCTGGCTTTCACTTACCTCTTCCATTTTCTTGTTGTAAAGGTCCTTCGCGGCTGCAACTGCTGCCAAATTATTGGCCTCTGCTGTGGCCTGGTTGAAGAGAAGTTTATTACAACCAACTAGTGAGGAAATTCGAGTTCTGTTACTGTACATCAACAATAGAAATAATGCACCTGTAGCATGGATTTTGGATGTGGAAGCTCCTCTCCTTGATAGATTTTGATGTACGCCTGGAAGAAGCAGGGACAAAAATCAGGATATGTAAAAAAAAAAAAACAAAAAACGTAGTCAAGCATTATGTCGTATCGAGTTTGACAGAGAACTTTTACAGCCGAGTGTCTGACATTTAGTTTTGAACTTGGAAACTGTAACATGGGACGTTTTGCAGTCATTTCAGTGTGTTTAACTGATTGCAAACTGCAACTTCACCAGCAGATGTCACTAACTGAAGCTGTTAAAATGTACACAGACTTTTTCTCACATGAGATACTGTACAGTATGCCGTGCTGGACACAGGCTGACAAATCCACTTTAACCCCGATTAAAGCTTTATATGGACAAGCTCTGAAAATACTGGACAAGAAGCCAAGACAGTATCACCACTGTGAAATTCTCTCCAAGTACAAGCTGTTACATATCTCATTACCTATTCATATACTCACCTAGTTCATAAAATAATTAACAATACCCCCCCCCCACTGAAAAACTATGTGGTATCCTGTTCCGAGCAGAGAACAAGAGCCTTAAGATTTGCATGTAGGGGTGACTAGGCATGTCACTAGGCAGGATGGAACATGCTGCCTAGTGACATGAAAATAATTAAACACTCTGTAATGACTTCTGCCTGAACACTAAAAAATGGTTCCTGGGGAATCAGAGATGACAACATTAGGCCACACCTATTTACTGTTTATTCTGTCTTAATGACATTTTAGTGTACCGTATTTTCCGCACTATAGGGCGCACCGGATTATAAGGCGCACCATCCAAAAATGTCACATTTTTAA
>JAQQAE010014259.1:0-12456 GCA_029823295.1 Pseudamia nigra | reverse complement strand
TGATAGAATTTTAAAACTATAATCAAAATTAAGAAAATGGAAGAGATTTGGGGAAAAAGACTAATTTTTATTTGATCGATTGTTACAGTTTTAAATGTAAAGCCATATTTCTGCATTTTTGTGATTTGATTTTTTTTTTCCTCTTTTCTTTAACAAGTGCTCTTTCTTGAACTTGCTGTTACAAATCAAGTGTGGGACTGTTCCTACAGTAGGGGGAAATGGGGAAGAGGAGGAGGAGGGCTGCAATTTCTGTGTTTGTACTGCATGTGTGTTTTTTGCAAAAGGGTGAGTGGATGTCTGAATGTCTGCATGTGTGCATACAAGTGCAAGGGAATGTATGAACAACCATTCTGATTCTCAACCATCCATTTGTGTCTGTTTATGCATGTTTTTAAAAACTGAACTATTGCTGGAATATCGACAGGAGAGGACACTACACAGCAAACGCAGTGGCCTTTTCAAAGGGAACAAGCATGTAATTTATGATGGCCTGTGACCAGATTGTCGCTAAATTGACTCTGTTCGAATTAGAAACTGGGACCTCTTGCATGGCAGATATTTGTTTCTCAAGCTGCATTAAAGAGATGCAGCTGATTTATGTAACTGTTTAGCTTTTCAAACTGACTGACCAAGCAGCCATCTGCAGTTTGGGGGTGCTCTTATTAAGGCCAGTTAATAAGTTAAGAATGGAAATAAATTGACACATTCTCCCCAGTCTGGCCAGTGACTGATGTAGACAAACAGCTTTTTACTGTCCTCAGTTCAATAATTCTCACTCCCTAGCTGAAGACCTAGACACAAATCTGTTATTCCCTTTTCTATTCCTAATATCAGTGTAAGTTTTAATTTTTTTTTTAATTAATAAGCCTCTGAATGGTGATGGCAAGTGTTTATAACGAGGCCAAAAACTATGTGGAAGTGTAACACTTCAAATGATTCCACAGTGATATATAGGCTGTTCTTTGTTTTTTTTTTTTGTAATGCTGTGTTTTTCAGCATTTAAATCTATGTAGTTGTGACTCTGCAGGTTTTACATTCCAACTAAACACTTCACAAGCTGCTCGACCAACTCTCATCCTGCAGTAAGAGGGAACATTTCAGAACACCACCTGACTTACTGTTTAGATGAAATGAAAACCTGCATGCTTTGGAGTGAAGACGGCACATGACTGAGAGGTTCTGGACAGCAGACCGAAGCGATCACACTGACGCAAGCATATTCCATATTGCTGGAAGAGATGTTCATCATCAAGACATTTTATTGTATGTCATTTTGCTTCTGTTGATTTTTTTTTTTTTTTTTTCCCTTTGTTCATCTGTTTCTCCAAATCTTGAAGACACACTGTCTCGTTTAAGTATACATTCTACAAAATATATATATTAAAAGTTTTTTAAACTGATTTCTTTTTGATTAAGTTCTTCATTTAAGGGGGAATTCCAGCCCAGGATTGTTTCCTTAAGCTGAGGTTGTAGTAATCAGAAATGTAATGTTTAAATTTAATGTGTGTATAGCCATAATTTCTCTTGGACAAGTATTTAAGTTCACTGAATATACGTCATGGGTAGCATAGTTAAGGAAACTAATATTGATTTCTTATTGGTGTGAGGAAAAAGTGCTTAAAAATTTAGCCCACTATCTGTAACTATTTGTCCTTATTTTTGCAAAACACTGTGCTCTGTAAAGAATGTTTGCTACATTTCAGATATTTGAACAAAAGACAAATCAGCTTCTTCTGCACAGTTGAGAAAAAATAAAATGACAGCTGAATTCTTTTTATATTCAGCTGCATCAGCAGCCTGTAAAGTTTTCTTAAAACTAAAAATGTACTCTCTGGGATACCCCACATGTGTCATATGTTTGTTTTTATTTAAGTTTGAGTGAGTGAAGTGCGAGTGTGACTGAGAGAGAACTGAGTGGATGTGGTGAGGAGGACACAGAAAAACAGCAGGTTTTTTTTAACTCATCGTGCAGCAGGTGGCCCCAGTTCCTGTTAATGATAATGTTATGAAATGGCTTTGATTTACAGTTCACAACTCCAGCACCTCTTCCCACAGGCTCAGGCACAGCCATCACACTCTAGCCTAGCGTCCTGCCTCAGAAACAGCAGGACCTTCTAATCTATCAGAACCTGCACTGATGGACTCCACTGTGGATTTGCCTTCATTGCTGTCATGGCCATAAGGGGGTGCTGCTGAACTTTTTTAATATTGGTTGTGAAGCCATACACTGAACCTCGCTGCTGGCCACGCTTTAAGCAATGCTTCACAGCTAAAACATGCAAGGAAATACCCGTGACCTCTCCTGTAGGCAAACACAGGCACAACAAGTGCCTCCTCACTATTGTGTAAATACCAAAAAGAAAAAAGCTTGATGGTGAATGCAGCATAAGTAGAAGGAGAGGCCTGCAGCTTTGTAGTCTTTGATTTGCAGCTTTACTATGGTTACCTTTACCTTGCTTCTCTGTATATTTGAATGTGATTTGCGGTCACGAATGTGACACCTGATGCTGGTGTACCAAGATTTTGTTTGTTTGCTTGTTGCTGGTAGTTGAGGCTCAGAGGGCAATGAAAAAAAGCAATCCTAAAGGGGAGGACGTTGTCATGGAAGACTGTCCAAGCCCCCTTTTGCAAGACTTACAATGTAACGGGTGATACCTGCTACAGAATGGTAGCTTATAACATTTGCAACTATAATGTGCCAGTAAACATTTTTACTGAATAAATCTGTGTCTGTGTGTATTTTTATTGTATACAGACTGTAAACCTGTCATACATTTACAGTGGTTCAAACAAGAGATGGGGTGATTACATCAAATTTAAAGTTCTTAGTAATGGTTATGGTGTTTGAAATTGTGAAGAGGGTTGGTAAGATCTGCTGGCTTAAATATTCAGCAGTGGTTCCCAAACTTTTTCAGCTCAAGACCCGGAATATGTGGCCTCTTCAGAGTACCCAAACGTATTAAATACCAGAAATCACTTGTGAACTGGCATAAACTTTAGTTTTATGGAAGTTTGTCCATGTATCATAGCATTTTTATATTTTACTCTTTAAACTTATGAAGCATATAAGACTGAAGATGCAACTTATTTTGCAACTTTGGATTCAATGTTGTAAAAACAAAATTAAAAAAATTAATATGCACAAAATAAGCAATAAAATGAAAAGATAATCATACACAAGTACAAAATGGGTGCTAAAATGAACTTTAAAAAGGAAAATATAAGACATTACCAAAATAATCCAGACAACTTAGAAAAATGATAAAAATGTACAAAATTCTCACCAAAATTTATTAAATAATAAAAAATGAAGTAATAACGACAAGGATGATTCAATATAAAAGATTTCTTGACATTTTACAAAAGGCACATTTATACTGTTACTTTAACAATGTACATGGACATCATATCTGAGCTGAAATTTGTTACATTTTTGGTAATAATCACTAAATGAATAAACAAAAATCATGTAAATAAAGTAAGACAAATAATTCATTCTTATATTGTTAACTAACAATATACAAAATAAAATTATTAAGAAAATAAAAACTGAATAAAGTCAATGAACAACATTATCAATGAAAATGAATAAAACAACCGCGAGAGAAAGCTTTTAAAAATCTGTTGATTGTTTTATTTATGTTGCTGATTTTAATAACGTTCTTCATTATTTTATTACTTGGTTTTTGTCGTTATGTTAATTATATTGTTAATTGATTATCCAGTCTTCATTTATTTTTCTTCATTGATCTTGCTCATTTTTGCTCATATGTTTTGATTATTCATTTTCTATTGTGTTTCATGTTGTTAAAAGTAATTAAAATTTACCTTTTAGCATTTTCTTGATGATCCTCCTTTTGTGAAATTTTATTCATTGCTTAATTATTTCTTTTCTCTTTTCATTCATCTTTATTTTCTTCATTTTTGCAATGATTTAATTTTGTGTTGATTATTTTGATTTTGTTCATTTTTTATTTTCGTCGTTTTTGTAATTATTTTACAATTATTTTACTTTCCTGACTGTTTCCCTCCTTTTATTTAATTTACTTTCTTGATTCTTTTACTCCTTCTTTTGCTCATGTCGTAGATTATTGTGCGAATTTTTGCTTGTTGGTAATTTTGTTGATTATTTTGGATTTTACTGTACTGTGGTTCATTGATATGGTGCTTGTGGGATTGTAATCTCATCATAGACTGCAAATCTAGTTTTATTTACTTTATTTACTACATTTATTAATATTAATGCAATTCTTTTCGACCGTAGGGCGATTTCTATAAACAGTAAGTAAGTAAATGTGACGATTTGATTTTATTTATTTATTTATTTTCTTTTTAATTAGAAAAGCAGATGTAATCGTGTAAAGGCGGACCGGAAGTTCTCGTTTACCTGGACACCAGGCCCCAATCAGTGAGGCCCACCTGTCTTTATTAGCCGCGGCTGTGAGGAGTGGGCTCTCTCGGCCCCAGACTCCACCCGTGAATAAGTAGCTGCAGCGGCCCGGTGAGGGAGCTCGGTCAGCGGCTGTGGCCATGGCCAGGACTGGCTTCTACGACTCCAAGCCTCTGCTGGACTTACACAAGAAGGTGAGCGTCCAGACTCCACTGTTTAGATGGTGCAGCATGAAGATTAAATGGAAAATAATAAATCTGCACATAAGTTATCCCTTCTTCATTGTTTGGCCCCTTTTGTTAATTATCCATAAAGCCCTGGGTTTGTTTGAACAGTGAGGGGTGGCCACTTCTGGATCCTCTTGGAAGATTTGAAGACTGAATACTTAAATTTGTGTTCTTGCAAATTCTGACTGCATCTGCTTTTGTTTCTCTGCGTAGCTTTATGAGGGACACAACAAGGAACAGAAGTCAAGAAAATGGACAAACACAAAATGTTCAGGATACAGGTCGAGGGGCAATCGTGTCAATAAATTCAATTCAAAATGGGTCATAAATAGTGACACTAACAAAATATTGAAGAAACAAAGCATGAACACATTAATTAACAATCTGTACAAAAAATCATTGGGAATAGTATACTGTACTTTACAAAGAGAGCAAATGCCAAAAGGTATAATAATCAAGAATATGAACAACATTATGAAAACAAATGAGCATCTATTACACTTTTTTTTTTTTTTTTTTTTTTAAGAGAATCAGGCTAGCATAAACTCTAAATTTGTGAAGTACTTAAAAAAATCAGCAAACAATAATTGTACACTGTTTAACTGGGGGTGTCGCAGTGCACATTTCCCTGTAAAATCCACATCCATGTACCTGGTTTTGTTTAACAAAATAACTAAATGTTGACCTCATTGTTGGCAGACTTTCAGGTTTGGTCCTAGCCAGCAACAGAACAATCATGCGTCTCATTAATTTTCATGCATATTTGATGAGGCTACAAGGCAACCATGAGGTCTTTCCCAGCTAAGATAACTGTAACTTGTCTCATCTGGAAAAACATGGGTGACGTTAATAAACTCAATGAGGGATCAGCTCCATGTCAAGATGAACAAGCTGAGTGATGGAATGCAGTAATTATGAATGAAATGAATCACACCTGTGCATCTTCTGCCATAATGAGTTAATGTATGTCATGAGAACCCAGGAGGCTTGAACCCTTTTGTTATTAGGAATGGGACCAGAGACACTTGGTGGCATCAGTACTTGTACAGAGTTCTTCTTGCCCCCCAGGTGGATGAGAGGCGGGCCCCTTTAACATCTTGGGCTAATCCCTGTGGCCCTAAAGACTGCTGGCAGCTTGTAGTGGATGAGTCCAGGATGATTGCCCCCATCAAAGTGGAACCAGAGCACATATGGGTAGGTACATGGTCCTACTGCTAATCAACACAAGGGGTGTAGCTTTCATCTGAACCTGGAGAACATTTATAGTTCAACATTTCTGGACCATAGGAACATTAGGTGTCACATTTCAGTTTTTCTGGTGAACTCTTGATGTGTCATTTTGTCTCTGTATCTTTTTATGAAGGAAATGAAAACAAACACCATAAGCAACAAAATAATTAAAAATGTGTTTTAAAAATAAGCATATTTAAATTGTCTTAACATAAAACTGCCCTTTTGTATGCAGACGGCTGCCTTTTTGAGTTCTGATTTTACGTTTGAGAGCCAGGCTTACAGAACGCTATCTGATGGTGATCGTTTGCAATGCTAGAAATGACTAGTTGTATTTACTACAAGTTGACTGGTGTCAGTTTAAGAGCATAGTCCTGTAGATCGGTTTCATTGGCTGTGTAGGACAGGAGACTGACGCAGACGAGCGACGGCATCCTCATGGAGTTCCATGAAGACAGTCTGACATGTTCAGCCAGCAATATCAACACTCAAGGTATTTAAGCATCTTGAGACAAATGTCCCTTTACTGGTATGATTGGACTTTGATGTTGCCCAACCGAATTTCTCCAAAAGATGACCTAGATATGTCACAGGCCCTGTTTTTCAAAGAACACGTGCAGCAATAAATGATTGTAGAAAACAGAATGGGTTTTAAAGTACTGTATTTTAAATGCTTTATAAAATTGGGATTACTTGAATCTGACCAGAGTGCCATTTTTCCAACTTGCAGCATGTGGATCTCTAAATGCCCCTAGAAATGTAGTGCACCATAAATCCACAGAACTTCTCCTAGCTAATGATTGCTATAGAAATGGGCTGCTTGTTATGTTGTCTAATCGTGTCCCGCTTTCCCCTCTGTGGAGCAGATGGGTGTGTGGACGAGTCTGTGTTTCTTTACCCTCATGGGCTGCAGAGCCTTCAGGCACTGGTGCCCAGTCTGCTGCGCCGGGAAGTGGAGATGGCACTGGAGAAACTGGACTTCATATGGGACCATGCGTATGCCTGGGAAATGTTCTTGAACATGATGGTGAGTGTCCATTACCTGGTACTAATAATAATGCTGAACACTAGCTATTTTCAGCAGCACTGCACAGAATGCAGTTTACACAGTCATCATTAATGCTGTTACTACAGTAACTGTTCACATATGTTGACATTTTGAAGAATGAAGTTGACTGAAATGTCAACAATACAAATGACACTGTTGGTCTCAACTTGGCCTCAGCTTGTTTGAATGTGTAGTACTGCTGAAACCAGCTCTAAGACTAACACCGCATTGCATATAGATGCTCATCTTATCCTCAATGTGTGTGGTTTTTTCATTTTCTCAGTTCTTTACCTAGATTTTAAATGCTCCTTGGTCCAAACTTGTGCAGCAGGTAGTGATAAACAAATTAACTGCCTCTCAGTGAGGCACAAGGCCACCACCTCTGCATTGTGTGGTGTATACTTCAAACAGCATTTTGACAAACTTGTTTGAATCACTACATCTGAGAGTATAACACACTGCATATTCATAGGTTTTTCACAGACTATGAACTGCTTGGTGTAGCATCGGTCAGAATGGATATAAAAGTGTAATTTCAAATGCAAATGACCATCTTATAGGTGTAAACATTGCTTTGTAACTGGAAATGACAAATCTATTTAGTTTGTTTTGTATTTTTCCCAAACCCTACAGAGAAATCAGACGGGCTTCTCTTTTGCCAACACTGACCTGCCCCAGCATTTTACTGATGCCACTCGTGCTATCCTGGTAGACTGGCTCATCCAAGTTCATGTGAGTCCTCCATTATATAGTATTAAACACATTTCAAATGCAACTCTTATACACTGCTTGTCCAAAGGAAAAGTCACTACCTGGACTCATCTAAGCAAATGGCCTCTAGATCTCTTTTCTTCTGTGATGGCATGACTCATTCCAGTTTTACAATGTCAGGATAAATGGGGCTGAAATGGTGACAGTGGTTCAGGGAGCACGAGACAACATTTTTGCACGTGGATTTGGTACTGCAGATTTACAGACTTTAACCCCACTGAAAATCTCTGGTATGTGCTGGAAAAAACTTAAGGCAGTGATCTAACTCATCAGTACAACATCTTGGCCAAAGTGACCCTGGACACAATGTCATGACGGTGTATGAACTTATTGAAATTCCACTGCAATTGCATGCTGCACTCAAAGCTAAAGGTGGTCCAACAAAGTAATGGTAACTTTTTGTTGACTTGGCAGTGTAGACTGCCTGGTTATCTAAAAAGAAAATGGTTGGTAGATTTCTTCCAAATAACTTTACTCTCCAAAAGGAAATCATGCACTTCCAGGAGGAGACCCTGTATCTGGCTGTACACCTGCTCAATCGCTGCCTGCGTCTCATTAAGGTGGCCACAGCCAATCTGCAGCTCCTTGGCATGGTTTGCCTCTTCATTGCTGCAAAGAAGGAAGAGTGTCTTCTCCCTGAGGTACACTGACAAAATGGGCCTTTTTTTTTTTTTTTTTTTTTTTAACCAAATGCATGTCACAGCAGTAAAACGACTACTTTGCTTAGGAGTCATGTTTTGACGAAACATAATTTGTGGGTTTGCTACTGGGATGACCAGAACTGCCTGTGACACAGGTCTGAAGGTTAAAGGTTGTGTTAGTTGTAAATAACTTGATTCGGACATTTTTCCTGCAGTTTCAAAAAGCTTTGTTACCTGATTTTTCATGGTGCTGAATTATTTTTTTTTTTTAAAAAGCACATCATGACACTGGATGGTCTGGGTCAAATGGGATAGGTGGTCTAACAAATTTAAGCACTGTATTGATGACATCAGATGATTAAATGTCAGTTTGTATTTGACCTGTAGTGTGTTTTTTAAATGGGGCTCTAGCACTTTCTGATTGTACTGTATTACATGGCTTCACTGGACATAAAGCTGTCAAAAGAAATGAGAAATAAGTTAACTTGGACTCAGCAAAATTCATGCAGGGCATTTTCGGAGGATTAAATATTTAGGCTCATAAATTCTGCTTCTTCTGTCAGGTGTCAGCCCTCTGCTACCTAATGGACCATACCTACAATAAGCATCAGCTGCTTCGCATGGAGCGCAAAGTTCTTTCTGGGCTCAAGTTTGACTTGTCTTGCTGCCCCCCTCTGCATTTCCTCCTCCTCTTTGCTTCCATTGCTCGCTGCAGTGCTAAGGTGGATCCTACTGACTTGTCATATATTGTGCATGTTCCCATGCTAACTGTTTTTATATATTGAATTCTAAGAAACATCATCTGTGCTGTAGGTGGTGTGGATGGCTCGGTATCTCCTGGAGCTGTCTCTCCTCGAGGGACAGTGTGTGGTATTCTTGCCTGCACAGTTGGCAGGAGCAGCTCTTTGCCTGGCCCGCCAAGTCATCCAGGAACCCCCAACCCCAGAGGGAGAAGCTGCCTGGTGTCTGGCCTCTAGCATCCACGTTGGCAGGTGTGTAGCTCAACATGGCAAAATACATTGGTTACAGAATTGTTTGCTCACTTTTGAAGTGGCTCATTCTAGATGGTTACAAGGTTTTGTCTTCTAACCACATACTCTTCCTGTTTTTTTTTGCTTGCAGTGAGACCATCCTGCTAAGCATCATGCGCATTTTGTCCAGTGCTGCAGCAAAGGCCCACACCCAAGAAAGTTGTGCTACTTTTATTAAGTTCTCCTCCCCAGAGACCATGTATGTCAGCAGACATCCCAGTCTTCAGAACGCAACCAGTCTGCTGGACATATTCAGTTGATGCATGACCACAGAATGAAAACTAAGATTCAAAATGGTACAACCCTGTATCACTGACTTGAGTCAGTTGTCGTCCAAGGTTATGAATTTCACTACAGAACCACTGAATTATCACAAGTGGGTGAGGAAGAAGTTTAAGATTCAGTGCCGAGTATGGTTTGATGGGATAAAATGCATGTAATCTACATGCAAGTGGCTTAGTCACACCCTTTCTTTTATGCTCTTATCTTGCAGCTGATTTAAAGATTCCAATTGTACCAATGTGTCCGTGCCTTGTAATGTTCAGAGGATCTGGGCTGTCTATCAAATTATGTGAGATGTTTTAATGTTAAAATAAAGTGTCTGCTGCAGTGTATTGGCTTCCCTTGCCTTTTTTAAAAAATGCCCTGATCATTTGTCAACATGCATCATGTTATGACTGTAGTGCTCATTAACCATACTTAATAACTGCAAACAGTGTTTACTCTATGTACATAGATTGTAACAAGATCTGTCTTTTACAAGCTTTTGGGACAGTGGTTTTGGACAATACACTTTTTTCCAGCTCTTATGTGCTAAAACATGTTGTGGATCATCTATATTTTTTTTTTCTTTAATTCTGAACGATGGCGGGTTTGACGCTCCATTCCCAGGAGGATCCAGAGATGCCCGGTTAAAAAGCCCCCTGCCAATCGTCCTTTTTGTTTTACGACCACCGCTTTCCCATTTCCTCCCCCCACTGCTCTTTCTACAAGTGCACGTGCGGTGTACTGTGATTGGCTGTTGTGATTTTCTGGGGACCAATCAGGTTGGAGTTCTCGGTGAAGGCTCGCGTTATTTTATCTGTTGGGGCGGGTCATATTGCGATGTGGGTTCAGTTAAGGTAACGGCACATTTCTTATTTAAGCCCGCATGTTTTTGTTTCACGGAACGGCTACGTCGCGCCCTTTGTGTCGTTATGTCGAAGAGGACAACGTGGTTTTGTTAATGAGGGTTTTATTTTTTAAACTGCTTCTTTATTTTGATTAGCGACGACGAGCTAGCTGCCGTCGATCCCGGGATTTCAAAATAAAAGCCTGGCAGGTGCCACCGAACACAGCAGACGAGGTAAGAACGAAACGAGTTCAACACAAGTATTTTAAGCTCATTTTATCAAACTAGCTGGTGTTCTTGAAGACTGCACTTTTATTTCACGTTTTGTTTCTAATGGCCAGCACCCGGACACGTGTTCTGACACTACTCCCACCGTCAGAATGTCAGTCTGTCTGCTGCTGCACTGAATTTGACAGAGGAGAAATGATTTTCGAACTAACTTCTGATATCTTCAACAGGCTGTTGGTTAGTGCCAGGCGTGGGGGGGAAACCGCAGTTAAGTGGAAATAAAAGGCTGCTGTGAATGTGGAGGGTTAGCGTTAAGTTTGAACTGTAAACACACGAGCTTTTAAACCCATTGGCCATGAAATGCAGACGGTTTTATTGCTAAGTCTATTTACTCCTGTTTAACCTCCGTCTGCCTGTCTTTCTCATCCTTTTCAATTACAACATGCTTTTGACTATCATTAACATTTCAACCACTTTTAGATGTTTTATTCTTTGACTGTTTACGGCCGCTATGGGAGGAAGTGTGCGCAGAGACTCCCAAGTTGAATGTTACATAATAGAGCAGAGGGAGGGGGATGTGCTGGCTTCACAAACCCAGGACTCCAAAAATATCCAAAGAGCACGTTGAATACTGATGAAAAACAAACCACGGTCAATGTAAGTTAAGTTGTTTTGGCTAAAATTCATTTACTTAACAGAATCGGTGGCTAAATGTTGACATTGTGTCTTATTACGTGGTTGTCGGCATAAAGCAGAGCTGTCTTTGTTTCCACCACACTTTTAAGCAGGGCTGTAAATAATTATGTTCATATTGATATAGTGTCTATCAGTTTTTTTTTTTTTTTTAAGGAAAGGCTCTGAAAAACCCAAGGAGAAAATCTTTTCCATATTTTGGTGTTTTATGTACTGCTTGTGTTTTTGTGTCCCTCTTTTGCATCTTTCATGTAAACTGTTTTTATATTTCATTTTGTTACTTGTTTTGTCTGATTTTGAGTGCTTTGAAAGGTACGCATAAATAAAATTTTACATGCATTATTATTGTTTTTGCCTTTTTGTCTGTCATTTTTATAGTACTAATATTTTTCATTTTTTACTTAATTTTAAAAAAATATTTATGCTGTTTTCATCTTTTTTGAAGTGTTTCTTTTGTCATTTTCTCTTTTTGTCATTATTTTGTCTATTCTGACCTTTTCACATTTTTTCATTTTTCACATATTTCATTTTTTGCATCTCATGTCATTTGTATCTTTTGCATCTTTTGTTTTTTGCATCTTGTAGTTTTGCATCTTTCATATTTTAATCTTTTTGTGTTTTCCCATATAATTCTTTTTGCAAGTTTTGTGTATTTTCATCTTTTTGCATCTTTTACTTGCACCTTTTATGTATTACCACTTCTTCTGTTTGTGTATTTTACATCACATCACTTGCTAATAAATTAAACCCACATAATACTCAGAACCAAACATCAGCCTTAAAACCTGAAAAATATAATCATTTGACATTTATTGTGATAAGTGTTATCAACTAAAATGACAAATTTTAGCAAGAGATCTGGCATGACATTGATTTTATCTGTTCTGTTTTTTATTATTCTTAACTATTTTTATTGTTTGCTGTCTTTAATTTTGTGACCTCTTGTTATGATTGTGTGTTTTTATTGCCAGTGTTTTGTGTTGTTTGTTGTTCCATCTCTACTCTTTTATCTCTCCTCTGTCCACTAACCCCAACCGGTCCAGGCAGATGGCCGCCTATCCTGAGCCGCTGGTTCTGCTGGAGGTT